>NW_026508802.1:0-11173 GCF_026875155.1 Cherax quadricarinatus
AGTCATACAAGACACACTACAGTCTTACAAGACACCATTCTTAAGACACTATTCTTACAAGACACACTACATTCTTACAAGACACACTACAGTCTTACAATACACACTACAGTCTTACAAGACCACCTAAAAAGTCTTACAAGACACATTCAGTCTTACAAGACACACTGTCGTCAACAAGACACACTACACCTTACAAGACACTATAGTCTTACAAGACACACTACAGTCCCCCCAAAAAACATACAGTCTTACAAGACACACAAAAGTTTTACAAGACACACTAGAGTCTTACAAGACACACTGCAGTCTTAACACGGAGAGTCTAGTCTTACAAGACTCTCTACATCTTACAAGATACACTTCAGGCTTACAAGACAAACTGTATCTTACAAGACACACTACAGCTTACAAGTCACACAAGAGTCTTACAAACACAGTCTACTCTTTCAAACACACTACTGTCTTACAAGACACACTACATTTTTACAAGACACACTACAGTCTTACAAGACACATAAAAGTCTTACAAACACAAATACAGTCTGACAAGACACAGTACAGTCTTACAAGAAACAATACTGTCTTACAAGACCAAGTCCTAGAAAAATAAGACACACTACAGTCTTACAAGACAAACTACCATCTTCAAGAAGACTAAAAGTCTTAACAGACACACTACAGTCCTACAAGACACACTCAGTCCTTAAAGAAAACACTTTAGTCTTACAAGACAAACTAAGTCCTTTCAAGACACAGTCTATCTTACAAAAAACACTACATCTTACAAGACAAACCCGAAATCTTTCAAGACACAGTCTGTCTTACATGAAACACGTGTCTTACAAGACACACTACATCTTACAAGACACACAGCAGTCTTACAAGACACACTACAGTCTTGCAAGACACACTGTAGTCGTACAAGACGCACTACAGTCTTTACAATACACACTACAATCTTACGAGACACACTACAGTCTTACAAGACACACTACTGTCTGACAAGACACAGTACAGTCTTACAAGACATGCTACAGTCTTATAAGACTCACTACAGTCTTGCAAAACGCACTACAGTCTTACAAGACACACTGTAGTCTTACAAGACATACTACAGCCTTACAAGACACTCTACAGTTTTTGAAAGACACACTACAGTCTTACAAGACATACTACAGTCTTACAAGACACACTGTAGTCTTGCAAAACACACTACAGCCTTACAACACACACTACAGTCTTACAAGACACACTACAGTCTTGCAAGACTGATTGTAGTCTTACAAGACACACTACAGTCTTGCAAGACACACTACAGTCTTAGAAGACACACTAAAGTCTTACAAGACACACTACAGTCTTACAAGACAAACTGTAGACACAGTCAATTCTTACAAGAAACACTGTAGTCTTACAAGACACTCTACAGAATTAGAAGACACACTACAGTCTTACAAGACACACTACGGTCTTACAAGACACATTACAGTCTTACAAGACACACTACATACTTTCAAAACACCCTACAGTCTTACAAGTTACACTACAGTTTACAAGACACACTACAGTCTTACAAGACACACTGTAGTCTTACAAGGCACACTACAGTCTTACAAGACACTCTGTATTCTTGCAAGACACACAACAGTCTTACAAGACATACTACAGTCTTACGAAGACTCACTGGTAGTCTTTACATAAACAGTAAGTCTTAACAAGACACACTAGAGTCCGTACAAGAAACACACTACAGTTTACAAAGACACACTACAGTCTTAAAAGACACACTGTCGTCTAACAAGACACACTTCACTCTTACAAGACCACACTATAGTCCCTTTCAAGACTCTACAGTCTTGCAAAACACACTACAGTCTTACAAGACACACTACAGTTTTACAAGACACACTAGAGTCTTACAAGACACACTGCAGTCTTACACGACAGAGTCTAGTCTTACAAGACTCACTACAGTCTTACAAGATACACTTCAGGCTTACAAGACACACTACAGTCTGACAAGACACAGTACAGTCTTACAAGAAACAATACTGTCTTTCAAGACACACTGTCGTCTAAAAAGACACACTACACTCTTACAAGACACACTATAGTCTTACAAGACATACTACAGTCTTGCAAAACACACTACAGTCTTACAAGACACACTACAGTTTTTCAAGACACACTAGAGTCTTACAAGACACACTGAAGTCTTACACGACAGAGTCTTGTCTTACAAGACACACTACAGTCTTACAAGTCACACTGCAGTCTTACAAGACACACTACAGTCTTACAAGGCACACTAAAGTCTGACAAGACATAGTACAGCCTTACAAGAAACAATACACTCTTATAAGACCAGTCCCCAGTCTTATAAAAACACACATTTACAAGACACCCCCACCGTCTTACAAGTCACATACTCTTTAAAAAACCAAAAAACATCTTAAAAGACACCTACATCTTACAAGACACACGACAGTCTTAGAAAAACACGCTGAGTCTTACAAGACAAATTTAATCTTACAAGACCAGTTAGTCTTACAAAAAAACTACAGTCTTTCAAGACAAACTGTATTTTCAAAAACACAGTTTGTCTTCATGAAAACTGTAAAATCTTACAGAACGACAGTCTTACAAGACACAAGTGTTTAAAACACATACAGTCTTCCAAGCAAACATCTGACAAGAACGTACTCTTACAAGACTCAACACTGCTTTCAAACATACTACAGTCTTTTAAAAAACACTACAGCTTTCAAGACACCACAGCTTTAAAGACACACTACAGTCTTACAGACACACTCCCTCTTACAAGACACACTAAGTCCCCACAAGCCCTGTAGTCTTGCAAAAAAAACACGACATCTTGCAAGACAATACAGTCTTACAAGACACACTACGTCTACAAACACACTACTCTTACAAGACTGATGTAAATTACAAGACACACAATTCTTGCAAGACACACAATCGTCTTACAAAACCACTGTAGCTTAAAAGACAAACTAAGTCTTTTCAAAAACACAGTTTAGTCTTTCAAAAACACTACAGTCTTAAAAGACAAACTGATCCCTTTAAGACACAGTCTATGTTAAAAGAAACACTGTGTCTTACAAGACACTTACAGTATTACAAGACACACTACAGTCTACAAGACACACTACAGTCCCTTTCAAGACAAACGTAGTCTTACAAGATGCACTCATCTACAAAACACACTACGTCTTTTCAAGACACAGTAAAGTCTTACAGACACACTACAAATCTTACAAGACAAAACTACAGTCTTTCAAGACACACTACAGTCTTCAAGACAAAAAAACATCTTACAAGACACCTACAGCGTAGAAGACCAGTCTAGTCTGCAAAGAACACACAGTCTAACAAGACACTCTAAAATATTACAAGACACACTACTCTTACATGACATCTAATATTACAAGACACCTTCAGTCTTACAAGAACACTTTACTCTTAGAAGACACATACAAACCTTACAATTCACACAACAGTCTTACAAGACATACTACAGTCGTAGAAGACCAGTTTTTTCTTGCAAGACCACTACAGACTTACAAGACTCACACAGTCTTTCAAGGAACCCCGGGATCTTAGAAACACACTACAGTCTTACAAGAAACACTATTGTCTTACAAAACTACAGACTACAAGACACACTACAGTCTTACAACACACAGTCCTACTCTACAAAACACACTACTGTCTTACAAGACACACTACAGTCCTTACAAGACCACAACTACAGTTTTACAAGGATACTCTACAGCTCACAAGACCACACTACAGTCCTTAACAAGACACACTACAGTTCTTACAAGACACAGTCTACTCTTACAAGACACACTACTGTCTTACAAGACAACCACTTTACAGTCTTTCAAACACACTAACAGTTTTAAAAGAACACACTAAGTCCTCACAGACACCCTACAGTCTTACAAAACACAGTACAGTCTTACAAGAAACAATACTGTCTACAAGACACAGTCAGTCTATAAGAACACACTAAACTACAGTCATCCAGAAGACACACTACAGTCTTACAAGACACACTGTATTCTTACAATGACACCTACAGTCTTACCATACACGCTAACATTTTTTGCAAGAGACACTACAGTCTTACAAGACATATTACAATCGTACAAGACTGACTGTAGTCTACAAAGACACACTACAGTCTGCAAAACACACTACAGTCTTAATAAACACTCTACCCGTCTTACAAGACACACTACAAGTCCCCTTACAAGACACACTACAGACTTACGAGAACACTTACAGTCTTACAAGATACACTACAGTCTTGACAAGACAGTCTACAGAGTCTACAAGACAACACTACAGTCATTACAAGACACTCTAACTTCTTACGAGACACACAACACTTCTTTCAAAAACACCCTACAGTCTTACAAGATACAGAACAGTTACAAGACACACTACCGTCCTTTACAAACACATTACAGTCTACAAGACACTCTGTAATTCTTGCAAGACGACACTCCCCGTCTTACAAGACAAACACTACAGTCTTACAAACTCAACTTTAGTCTTACAATAAACAGGACACTCTTACAAGGCACACCTACAGTCTTACAAGACACACTAAAGTCTACAAGACACACTACATTCTTACAAGACACATTACAGTCTTACAAGACACACTGTCGTCTAACAAGACACACTTACACTCTTAAAGAGACACTATAGTCTTACAAGACACACTACAGTCTGCGAAACACACTACAGTCTTACAAGACAACACTACAGTTTTAACAAGACACGCTAGAGTCTTACAAGACACTCTGGCAAGTCTACACGGAGAGTCAAGCTTACAAACTCTCTACAGTCTTACAAGATACACTTTTCAGGCTTACAAGACAGAACATGAGTCTTACAAGACACACTACAGTCTTAAAGTCACACAAGAGTCTTACAAGACACAGTCTACTCTTACAAGACACACTACTGTTTACAAGACACACTCTGTCTTACAAGACCAATACAGTCTACAAAGGGACACTCATCTTTTTAGAAGACACACTGTAGTTTAAAGGCACACTATAGTCCCCTTTCAAACATCTGTATTCTTGCAAGCACACTACAGTCTTCAGACACAATACATTTTACAAACACCTACAGTTTACAAGCACATTCAGTCTTACAAAACACATACAGTCTTCGAAACCACTACAGCTTTTTAAGACACACTAAGTTTTTCAAGACACACTAGAGTCTTACAAGACACACTGTGTTTTCACGACAAGTCTAGTCTTACAAGATCACTACAGTCTTACAAATACACTTAGTTACAAGACAAACTGAGTCTTCAAGACACACTACGTTTTTACAAGACACTACGTCTTACAAGACACAGTTACTCTTACAAGAACATTTCGTCTTACAAGACCACTACCCTTACAAGCACACTACAGTTTTTTCAAGATAACTACAGTCTCAAAGACACACTACAGTCTGACAAAACACAGTACGCTTATAAAAAACAAACTGTTTACAGACACGTCTAGTCTTATAAACACACTACATCTTACAAGGACACTACAGTCTTCAAGACACATTTTATCGACAAGACACATTTTCTCTTTCAAGACACAAAAATGTCTTTTCAAGACAAAAAGCTTTAAAAACACAGTCTACTCTTACAATACACATCTGCCTTACAAAACCCAAAAGTCTTTCAAGAACATACGTTTTACAAAACACCTACGTCTCACAAGACACCTACATTGACAAAAAAACCCGTACAGTCCCTTCAAGAAACAATACTGTCTTTCAAGACACAGTCTATCTTAAAACACCCAGTCTTGCAAGACACACACAGCTTCAGAAACGTAGTCTTACAAGACACACTACAGTCTTACAATACACTCTACAGTTTTTGCAAGACACACTACAGTCTTACAAGACATACTACAGTCTTACAAGACACACTGTAGTCTTGCAAAACACACTACAGCCTTACAAGACACACTACAGTCTTACAAGACATATTGCAATCTTACAAGACTGACTGTAGTCTTACAAGACACACTACAGTCTTATAATACACTCTACCGTCTTACAAGACACACTACAGTCTTACATGACGCACTAGAGACTTACAAGACACATTACAGTCTTACAAGATACACTACAGTCTTATAAGACACTCTACCGTCTTACAAGACACACTACAGTCTTACAAGACACACTAGAGACTTACAAGACACATTGCAGTCTTATAAGACACTCTACCGTCTTACAAGACACACTACAGTCTTACAAGACTCACTAGAGACTTACAAGACACATTACAGTCTTACAAGATACACTACAGTCTTACAAGACAGCGTACAGTCTTACAATACACACTACAGTCTTACAAGACACACTACAGTCTTACAAGACACACTACATTCTTTCAAAACACCCTACAGTCTTACAAGATACACTACAGTTTACAAGACACACTACCATCTTACAAGACACACTACAGTCTTACAAGACAAACTACAGTCTTACTAGACACTCTGTATTCTTGCAAGACACACTACACACTTACAAGACACACTACAGTCTTACAAGACTCGCTATAGTCTTACAATAAACACTACAGTCTTACAAGACACACTACAGTCTACAGACCCTACAAGTTTCAAACACACTACAGTCTTACAAGACACACTACAGTCTTACAAGACACATTACAGACTTACAAGACACACTGTCATCTAACAAGACACACTACAATCTTTTCAAAACACACTACAGTCTTACAAGACACACTACAGTTTTACAAGACACACTAGAGTTTACAAGACAAACTAGGCTTACACGAGAGAGTCTAGTCTTACAAGACTCACTTTAAATCTTCAAGATACACTTCAGGCTTACAGACAAACTGTAGTCCCTTACAAGAGACATAAAAGTCTTACAAGTCACACTACAGTCTTACAAGACACACTACAGCCTTACAAGACACAAATACAGTCTTACAAGACAAACTACAGTTTTTGCAAGACTGACTGTATCTTACAAGACAAAACTACAGTCTTGAGAGCACTACAGTCTTACAAGACACACTACAGTCTTACTAGACACACTCTATTCTTACAAGACCACAATCGTCTTACAAGAAACAATGTAGTCTTACAAGACAAACTGAAGTCTTACAAGACACAGTGTAGTCTTAGAAAAGCACATCAGTCTTACAAGACAAACTGTAGTCTTTCAAGACACAGTCTAGTCTTACAAGAAACACTGTAGTCTTACAAGACACACTACAGTCTTACAAGACACAATGTAGTCTTACAAGACACACTACAGTCTTAGAAGACACACTACAGTCTTTCAAGACAGACTAGTCTTACAAGACACACTACAGTCTTACAAGACACATTACAGTCTTACAAGGCACCCTACAGTCTTACAAGATACACTACAGTTTACAAGACACACTGCAGTCTTACAAGACGCACTACATTCTTACAAGACACACTACAGTCTTACAAGAGTCACTATAGTCTTACAATAAACACTACAGTCTTACAAGACACACTACAGTCTTACAAGACACACTACAGTCTTACAAGACACGCTACAGTCTTACAAGACATATCGCAGTCTTACAAGACACACTGTCGTCTAACAAGACACACTACACTCTTACAAGACACACTATAGTCTTACAAGACACACTACAGTCTTGCAAAACACACTACAGTCTTACAAGACACACTACAGTTTTACAAGACACACTAGAGTCTTACAAGACACACTGCAGTCTTACACGGCGGAGTCTAGTCTTACAGACTCTCTACAGTCTTACAAGATACACTTCAGGCTTACAAACAAACGTATCTTACAAGACACACACGTCTTCAAGTCACACAAGATCTTACAAGCACATCTGCTCTTACAAGACCACACTGTCTTACAAGCACACTCAGTCTTAAAACAACACGTTTACAAGACACACTACATCTTACAAGACACACACAGTCTGAAAGACACAGTAAGTCTTACAAGAAACAATACTGCTTTCAAGACACGTCTGTTTTTAAGACACAACAGTCTTAAAGACACCTACCTCTTACAAGAAGACTACAGTTTAAAAACACACTAAAAATCCTCAAAACACACTATAGTCTTACAAAACACACTTAGTCTTACAAGACAAACTGAAATCTTACAAGCACAGTCTGTCTTTCAAAAAAAACTTCAGTCTTTACAAGACAAACTGAAGTCTTTCAAGACCAGTCTAGTCTTACATGAAACACTGTAGTCTTACAAGAACACTACTGTCTTACAAACACACAGCATCTTACAAGACACACTACAGTTTGCAAGACACACTGTAGTCGTAAAGACGCACTCGCTTACAATTTTACACTAAAATCTTACGAGACCCTACAGTCTTACAAAAACCCCTACTGTCTGACAAGCACAGTAAGTCTTAAAAAGACATGCTACGTCTTATAAAACTCACTACATCTTGCAAAAAAGCATACGTCTTACAAACACACTGTAGCTTACAAGACTACTACAGCCCTTTCAAGACACTCTACAGTTTTTGAAAAACACACTACATCTTACAAGACATACTACATCTTACAAGACACACTTAGTCTTGCAAAACACACTACACCTTAAACACACACTACATCTTACAAGGGGCCCCACATATTTGCAAGACTGCTGATCTTACAAAACACAACAGTCTTTCAAAGACACATCATCTTAGAAGCACACTAAGTCTTACAAGACACATACAGTTTACAAGAAAAATGTAGACACGTCAATTTTTACAAAAACACTGTATCTTACAAGACATTACATATTAGAAGCACCTACAGTCTTACAAGACACACTACGTCTTACAAAACACATTACAGTCTTACAAGAAAACCACTAATACTTTTTAAAACACCCACAGTCTTTTCAAGTTACATACAGTTTACAAGAACACTACAGTCTTTCAAGACACACGTAGTCTTACAAAGGGACACTACATCTTCAAGACACCGTATTCTTGCAAGACACACAACGTCTTCAAGACATATACAGTCTTACGACTCACTGTATCTTTCAAAAAACATATAGTTTACAAGACACACTAGAGCGTACAAGACACACTACAGTCTTAAAAAACACATACAGCTTAAAAGACACATGTGTCAACAAACACATTCACCCTTACAAGACACACTTAGTCTTACAAATCTACAGTCTTCAAAACAACTACAGTCCCTTCAAACACACTACGTTTTACAAACACCTAGAGTCTTACAAGCACACTGCAGTTTAACGACGAGTCTAGTCTTAAAGACTCACTACAGTCTTTTAAAATACACTTCAGGCTTCAAGCACACACAGTCTTACAAGACCCACCAGTCTTCAAAACACACTACAGTCTGACAAGAACAGTACAGTCTTACAAGAAACAATACTGTCTTCAAGACACACGTCGTCTAAAAAACACACTACACCTTACAAGAACACATAGTCTTACAAGACATACTACAGTCCCTTTCAAAAAACCACAGTCTTACAAACCACTACAGTTTTTCAAGACCACTGGTCTTACAAGATCCTGAAGTCTTACAGACAGAGTCTTGTCTTACAAGACACACTACAGTCTTACAAATCACACGCAGTCTTACAAAACACATACAGTCTTACAAGGGGAACTAAAGTTGACAAGACTAGTACAGCCTTTCAAAAAACAATACACCTTTTAAGACACAGTCTAGTCTTATAAAAACACTACAGTCTTACAAGAAAACTACCGTCTTTCAAGCACACTACAGCTTAAAAGACACACTCATTTAAAAGACACACTACATCTTACAAGACACACGAAGTCTTAGAAGAAACCCGTAGTCTTAAAAAACAAATTTAAGTCTTAAAAGACACGTCTAGTCTTACAAAAAACACTACAGTTTTACAAGACAAACTTAGTCTTTCAAAAAACACAGTCTAGTCTTTCATAAACACTGTAGTCTTAAAGACACAGTACAGTCTTACAAGACACACAGTTTATTTGGGGAGAGTTCCGGGGGTCAACGCCCCCGGGCCGGTTGTGACCGCCCCCTTAGGTCGTGTCCCAGGAGCGACCCCCACAGTCGACTAACACCCAGGGGACCCATTTTATGATGGGGGAAAATAGACAACAGGTGGAAAGAAACACTCCAAAGTTTCACTCTGGCTGGGAATCGAACAGTACTTTCAAAACACACACATCTTCCGAACACTAATCTGCAAGACACAGTACGTCTTACAAGACTCAAACCGCACAAGACTACACGTTTAAAGACACCAAACGCTTGCAAAAAAAACACTACGTCTTAAAAGACACACTAAGCTTACAAGACAACTACAGTCTTACAAGACCCCCCTTTTAGTCTTGCCCCAAAAACACGAATCTTTAAAAAACAACTACAGTCCTTCCAAAACACACACTTACAAGACACACTACCCGTCTTACAAAGACTGACTGTAGAATTACAAAACACCTACAGCTTGCAAGAACACAACTCTTACAAACACACTGAGTCCCCACAAAACAAATGAATCTTACAAAAACGTTAGTCTTCAAAAACCTACAGCTTAAAGACAACTGTAGTTTTAAGACACAGTCAGTGTTACAAGAAAAAATGTATCTTACAAGACACTTAAAATATTACAAACACACTACGTCTTACAAGACACACTCAGTCTTTCAAGACAAACTGTAGTCTTTCAAGATCACACGTCTTACAAGACAAGTAAATCTTTCAACACACTTCATCTTACAAACACACTACAGTCTTACAAACAACACTACAGTCTTACAAGAAAAAATACATCACAAGACACAGTAAATCTTACAGACACACTACAGTCTTACAAGACACACTACGTCTTACAAGACACACTACGTCTTACAAAACACGTAAAGTCTTACAGACACACTACGTTTACAAGACACACTACAGTCTTACAAAAACACTACAGTCTTTCAAACAAAAAACAGTTTACAAACACATACAGGCTAAAGACCAGTTATTGCAAAGAACACTACAGTCTAACAAAACACTCTACATATTCAAACCAACAGTCTTTCATGACACTCTACAGTAACAAGACAACCATTTTG
>NW_026508803.1:0-14256 GCF_026875155.1 Cherax quadricarinatus
TGCTCCTTGCACCAGTGTTGCAAGAGTGTAGTTTAATAAGAGACAGTACATCTCTTACCTTAGCAGGACAATTAAGAAAAATCCTGCTCCCACTTTATTACCATAGTAAAGATAGTGTACATTGTTGTCTATGCTTAAGACAGCAAGAAGCAAACATTCTGCTTTGCTTCATCGAGGAAGTGGCAAGGAAGCAAAGGTACTAGGTCAGCTTTTCCTTTGTGCTGGGGGCAGTAACGGCGTGGGGTGCTGTGGCGTCTTCAGATTACTTTTGACTCTACTGAGAGTGACACTGACGCCAGGATAAACAGCAAAGAACACTGATCTGTGCGTTAGTGTGAGCAAAGTGTCTCATAAAACACAATAAACACTTAAGAGAAGTGTGATCAGCTTCTTTAGTGATAAGATTGTGAACAATAAAGACAAATCTTGTGGAACATAGTGTACCAGTGTGCGTATTCCTAGACTATGGAAGACATGGACATCCAAGGACACTTCAGCTTCTATCAAGTCACCGATACCTGTCGAAGGTGTGAAGAACACCATAGCTCACTCTACAAGAGCAGGGTAGGTTACGAATTTCTTGTAGTACGGGGGACTGCGCAGTTCTTGAGTCGCAAGGAGTTTGTAATCAACCTATAGTCGTCAGTAAGGGGCGGACCTCTGAGTCCACACAAGTTTGTCAGCCATCAGTGAATGAAATATGCTGACATAACACCCCCTAGGGGTAATTTATAATCTTACAAATTATAACTCATTTACAGCTCGTTGAGAGATGACTTCGACAGCTTCTCAAGACCTCGTGTGCAGGGGCGGCTGTGCAGGCGATGAGCTGTCTTTCTAAGTTAAGTACAAACTCTTTAAACTTAACTGGTAATGCCATTTCTCAACAGAAACCTTGAACTGAGGATGCTATTAAAAAAGGAAAACATCCTCTATAAAAGTAATATGTAGGTCATAGTTTCTTATTTATAACTGCGTTTGCGGAGGGTATTGTTCTTCTGACTGATACAAAAGAGCATTTAGAAACTGTTACAGGAGGCCTCCGCTTATATAGCAGGTTAGGTTCCAGGCTACTGCTGTAAAGCGAAAATCGCTGTAAAGTGAATCAAATTTTTTTCCACCTTCAAATGCATATAAAAGCCTGATAATATATTTACATTATCTTATATTAAGTGAACAATAGAGCTAGGCCTAAAAAATGCGAAACTCCGTAAAGCGGGGCAAAGAAGCTATTTTGGAAGACTAAACTGTGTGGGCAGTCCGAGTGCTGACTGACAATATTTTTTGTACACTCAGAGGTGAATATCTCCAAGTGTTACAATTTACCAGGCCTGTGGCCTGGTGGCAAAAGTTCTTGCATCACACGGTGAGGGTCCGGGTTCGATTCCCGGCAAAGGGTGGACATTGGGCGTGTTTCCTTACATCGGTTGTCTATGTTCACCGGTCAGTAAAAAGTGGGTATCTGGGTGTTAGTCGACTGGTGTGGGTCGCATCCTGGGGCAAAATTTACCTAATTTGCAAGAAATGCTTTGCATAACAAGCGGTTTCCTATACAGTAGTATGTCAGTGATGTCAGCTAGGACTGTATACCTTGTACATGTACTTGTAGAAATAAAGATATTATATATTATATTATATTCTTATTTTATGAATTAAAGTATTCTGGACTGGTGTGCAGGCGAAATGTTACCTTAATGACTGCAGTGCAGCAGATAGGTATTAAATCGAACAAGTTAACCAGCAATACTCTCATGGACTAGATGACTACTCTCCTGTACGTGGAGCCTAGTCATTACTGTGGTGGAGCCTATCTATACTGTACGTGGAGCCTAGTCTATACTGTGTGTGGAGCCTAGTCTTTACTGTGTGTGGAGCCTAGTCTTTACTGTGTGTGGAGCCTAGTCTTTACTGTATGTGGAGCCTAGTCTTTACTGTATGTGGAGCCTAGTCTTTACTGTGTGTGGAGCCTAGTCTTTACTGTATGTGGAGCCTAGACGTTACTGAGGGTGGAGCCTAGTCTTTACTGTGTGTGGAGCCTAGTCTTTACTGTGTGAGGAGCCTAGACTTTACTGTGTGTGGAGCCTAGTCTTTACTGTGTGAGGAGCCTAGACTTTACTGTGTGTGGAGCCTAGTCTTTACTGTGTGTGGACCCAAGTCTATACTGCTTCTCTGCTGTGTGAAGCTGAGTGTACTACGGCCACACAATACCACCATCGCCACACAATACCACCATCGCCACACAATACCACCATCGCCACAAAATACCACCATCCCCACACAATGCTACCATCTCTACACAATACCACCATCGCCACACAATACCACCATCGCCACACAATACCACCATCGCCACACAATGCCACCATCTTCACACAATACCACCATCGCCACACAATAACACCATCGCCGGACAATGCCACCATCTTCACACAATACCACCATCGTCACAATATAACACCATTGCCACACAATACCACCATCGCAACACAATAACACCATCGCCACACAATAAAACCATCGCCACACAATACCACCATCGCCACACAATACCACCATCGCAACACAATAACACCATCGCCACACAATACCACCATCGCCACACAATAACACCATTGCCACACAGTACCACCATCGCCACACAATACCACCATCGCCACACAATAACACCATCGCCACACAATAACACCATCGCCACACAATACCACCATCGCCACACAATAACACCATAGCCCACACAATAAAACCATCGCCACACAATACCACCATAGCCACACAACACCACCCGCAACTAATAACACCCTCGCCACACAATCCACCATCGCCCCCAAATAACACGTGCCCACCGTACCCCCCTGCCACACAAGCCCCCAGCCCAAAATAACACCAAACGCCACACTAAAACCATCGCTACACAAAACCCCATCGCACACAAAAAACACAATTGCCACACAATACCACCACGCCACAAAAAAACCACCATCGACACAATGCCCCACTCCCAAAAAAACCACCATCGCCACCAGTACCCTTTTTCGCCCAAAAGTACCACCATCGCCACACAGTACCACTATCGCCACACATTTCCCCCCGGGCCCCACAATACCACAACGCCACACAATAACCACCCCCACACAATACCACCATCGCCACACAAAACCCCATCTCCAAAAACCACATCGCCACAAATACCACCATCGCCACACAATGCAACCCTCTACAAAAACCCACCATCGCCACCAGTACCATTTTCGCCACAAAAGAACCACCAAGCCACACATACCCCTATCGCCCACATTACCACCCTCGACACAATACCACCATCGAACACAGTCCCAATCGCCACCAGTACCACTATTGCCACACAATACCACCGTCGCCACACAAAACCACCAACGCCACACAGACCTTATCGCCAGCAGTACCACCATCATCACACAGTACCACTCTGCCACACAATCCCACCATCGCCACACAAACCACCATGTCACAAAAAACACCATTGCCAACAAAAAACCTCGCAACACAATAAAACCTCGCCACACAACAAAACCTTCGCCAACAAACCACCACGCCACACAAAACCACCATCGCAACACAATAACACCCCTCGTCACACAAAACCCTCGCCACACAATACCCCTCCAACATAATAACACCTCGCCACCAATCCCACCTCGCCAAAAATACCACCACCCCACAAAAAAAACACCTTGCCACACAATACCCCCCACGCAACCCAAAAACACCATCGCAAAACAAAAAAACCAGCACACAATACCACCAAACGCACACAATACCACCAAAACAACACAAAAACCCATGCCACACAATACCACCAGCCACACAAAAACACCTTGCCACACAGTAAACCATCGCCACATAATACCACCCCGCCACAAAAAAAAAAACCTTCGCCACAAAAAAACACCATCGCCACACAATTCCCCCATCGCTAACAATAACACCTTGCCACAAAAAACCATCACCGGCCCAAACCCCAATAACGCCCCTCGCAACACAAAACCCATCGCCACACAATAACACCTCGCCACAGAATACCACAATCGCCACCCATAACACCATTGCCCACAATAAAACCACGCCACAAAGTATCACCTCGCCACACAATAACACCTCGACACACAATAACACCATCGACACACAAAACCACCATCGTACACAATAAACCTTTGCCACACATACCACCACGCCACACAAAACACCACGCCACAAAAACACCATCGCCACACATAACACCATCGCCACAGAAAAACCACAATCGCCCCACAATAACACCATTGCCACAAATACCACCCCGCCACAAAATATCACCTCGCCACACATTCCCCCAGCAAAACAGACCACCATCGCCCCACAGTACCACTACGCCCCACAATACCACCGCGCCACACAATCCACCATCGCCACACAAAACCACCCCGCCCCACAATAACAAACCTCACCAAAACAAACCACCCCCCCACACAGTACCATTATCGCCAGCATACACCATCACACAGACCCTCTGCCACACAATACCAAACCATCCCCAAAAAATAACACCATTGCCACAGAGTCCACCACGCCACACAACACCACCCTCGCCACACATAACACCCGCCCACAATAACATATCGCCACCAATACCACCATTGTACACAATAACCCATTGGGCCCCCAATACCCCATCGCCACACAATAACACCACCCCACACATAACACCATCGCCAAAAAATAACACCCTCGCCCAAAAAAATACCAAATCGCCACACAATAACACCCTTGCCACCAATACCACCATCGCCACAAAAATCACCTCGCCACACAAAACATATCGCCACCAAAACAACCCATTGCTAAACATAACACCATTGCCCACAAACCCCTCGCCACACAAAAACACCTCGCCCCACAAACCCATCCCACACAATAAACCCGCCACAGAATCCACAATGCCACACAATAACACCCTTTTCCACACAATACCACCATCGCCACAAAAACCCATCGCCCCACAATACCACCATCGAATACAGTCCCCCATCGCCACCGTCCCCTATCGCCACACAATACCACCGTCGCCACACAATCCACCACGCCACACAAAAACCACCATCGCCACACAATAACACATCACCACACAATACCAACGCGCCACACGCACCCTTATCGCCCCGCATACACCTCACACAGTACCCCTCTAGCCCCAATACCACCATCGCCAAACAATAACCCTTGCCACAGAGTACCCCCTCGCCACCAAACCCACCATGCCACACAATACACCATCGCCAACAATAACATATCGCCACACAATACCACCATTGCTACACATAACACCATTTTCCACACAAACCACCATCGCCACACAATAAAAACCCGCCACACAATAACAAAAATCGCCAAAAAAATAACCCATCGCCACAGATACCAAATCGCCACCCCTAACACCATTTCCACACAAAAACCACCATCGCCACAAAATCACCGTCGCCACGAGTACAACCATCGCTACAGCAACCATCGCCAACAGTACCCTTATCGCCCCACAATACAACCCCTCGCCACCAATACCACCATCGAACACAAAACCACCATCCCATACAATAACAACCCTCACCCCACAATCCACCAGCCCACAAGTCCCTTATCGCCCCCCAGTACCCCATATCACACAGTACCACTCTTGCCAAACCCAATTCCACCATGCCACACAATAACACCATGCCACAGGTACCACCATCCCCCACAAACACCATCGCCACACAATAACACCACGCCCCACAATAACACCATCGCTACAATTTCTCATTTCTACACAATAACCCAATTTCCCACAATAAAAACTTCGCCACACAATAACACCATCGCAACACAAAACACCATCGCCACACAAAACACCATCGCCACAAATACCACAATCGCCACAAAAATAACACCATTGCCACACAATACCAATATTGCCACAAAATATCACCATCGAAACCAATACCACCTTTGCCAACATTACCCCATCGCCCACAATCCACCCCCGCCACCAAAAACACCATCGCGACACAATAACATCACGCCAACATTTCCACCACGCCACACAGACCCCCTGGGGCCGCCACACAATACCAACATCCGAAAAAATACCCCTTTTGCCCCCAAAAAAAAACCCTGCCACACAAAACCCCCATCGCAAACAATAACCCATCGCCCCAATACCACCATCGCCAAAACAATACCACCCCACACAATACCCCAAACCCACCAAAACACCATTCCGCCAAAACCACACGCCACACAATACCAACACGCCCAAAAAATACCACCCGCTACACAAAAAACCACGCCACACAATAAAAACCACGCAAAAGATACCACAACGCCACACAATAACACCTTGCCCCACAATACCACCACGCCACACAATCCCCCCCCCCACCAATACCCCCATCCCACACAATACCCCAATGCAACACAAAACGGGCCCTCTCCCCCACAATACCAATTTGCCAACAAACCACCATCGTCAAATCCACAATCGCCCACACAATAACACCATCGCCCCACAAACCACCCTCGCCCACAAAAACACATTGGCACTAAAAACCCCCATCACCACACAAAACCACCCTCGCCACACAAAACATCTCGCCACACAAAAACACCACGCCCCACAATTTCCCCCTCGCCACACAATAACACCATCGCCACCCAAAAACACTCGCCACACAAAACCCCCATCGACACAATAACACCTCGCCACACAAAAAAACACCATCGCCAAACCCTTACCACCATCGCCACACAAAACAACCTCGCCACACAATTCCCCTCCTCGCAACACAGAACACCATCGCCACCAATACTAGCATCGCCAACAATAACACGATTGCCACACAAAAACCCCCATCTCCACCAATAACACCACGCCACACAAAAACCCCCCGCCCACATACCACCATCGCCACACATTTCCCCCACGCCACACAATACCCCCATTGCCAACAAAACCTCGCCACACAATTCCCCCCGCCACACAATAAAACCGCCACCAAACCACCCGCCACACAATACCACCACGCCACACAATACCCCCAAACCGGACACAATGACACTCGCCAAGCAATAACACCATTCACACAATACCTCCATCGCCATACAAAACACCATCGCCACACAATCCATCATCGCCACACAATACCACCACCGCCACACAATAACACCATCGCTACATAAACCCCCTCGCCCACCAAAAAAACCATCGCCACAAAACCTCATCGCCACAAACCACCACGCTAACAAACACCTCCCCACACAAAGACACCATAGCCACCATTACCACCACGCCACACAAAACCACCCCCGCCACAAACAATTTCCCTCGCCACTCAATGCCCCCATCGCCCCACAATACCACCTCGCCACAAAATACCACCACGCCAACAATAACACCATCGTCACACAATACCACCATCGCCAACAATAAACCATTGCCACACAATACCCCCCACGCCCCAAAATCCACATCGCCACACAATAACACTCGCCACAAAAAACACCATCGCTACACAATTCCCCCATCGCCACACAATAACACCCTCGCCACACAAAACCATCAACCCCCATCAATAACCATCGCTAACAAGCCACCCCCCCCCACACAATACCCCCATCACTACACAATAAAAACCATGCCACACAAAACCACCATCGCCACACAATAACCCATCGCCACACAATACCATCATCGCCAAATAATCCACCATCGCACACAAAACCAAGCACCAACAAACACCCGCCCCCACATTTTTTAACATCGCCAAACAAACAAAACCTCGCCCCACAATCCCCCACCAAAACATAACACCACGCCCCACAAATACATTCGCCCCCAAAACACGATGCTACCATACCACCATCGCCACAAAAACCTCCATCGCCTCACAACCAGCATCGCCACAAATTACCACCATCGCCCCACAATACCGCCATTTTCCACACAATAAAAACCACGCCACACAATCCACCCTCGAGACAAAAAAACATCATTTTCCACCAATCCCCCTCGCCACACAAAACCCCCATCGCCCCCACAATACTCATCGCCCACAAAACACCATCGCTTTTACAAACCTCCATCGCCACACAAAAACACCATCGCCCCCACAATACCACATCGCCACACAATCCAACCCTCGCTAACAATACCCCATTGCCACACAAAAACACCATACCCACAATACCACCATCGCCACACAATACCACCAAAACCCCCACAAAAAACCATCCCACACAATCCCCATCCCACAAATAACACAAAAACCACACAAAAACACCTTTGCCAACATTAAACCACCATTTGGGACACAATACCACCATCGCCATACAAAAACACCATTGCCACACAAAAACCCCCACGCCACACAATAACACCATCGCCACACATTACCACCATCGCCACCCCAAAAACATCACGCCACACAATACCTCATCGCCCCACAATAAAACAATGGGACAAATAACACCCGCCAAATTAAACCACCTCAGCACGCAATACCAAACCTTTGCACAATACCACCTTTGCCACTAATACCACCAAAAGTTTAAAAAAAAAACACCAGCCACACAATAAAACCTCGCCAAAAACATTACGACCATCGACCGCAGTACAATATCGCCACACAAAACCACCACGTCACACAAAACCACCATCGCGAAACAATACCAAATCGCCCCCAAAAACACCGCTGAGACAAAATACCCCACCACAAACAACACCACCATCGCCACAAATACCAACCCCAAACCACAAATACCCCCATCGCCACCAATAACACCATTGCCCACTTTTCCCCACCCTGCCACACCATAACATCATCGCCAACAATAAAAACCATGCCACACATACCTCCATCCCAAAAAAATAAAAACCCTCGCCCCACAAACCATTCGCCACACAATACCACCATCGCTTTACAAAACACCAGCGCCACACAAAAAACAAACGCCACCCCATTACCACCACGCCAACAATACCACGACGCCAAAAAAATACCACCAAAACCCACACAAAAACCCACCACGCTACACAAAAAACCCAAAAGCCCCATTAACACCACGTCACCCTTAACCACCAACGCTAAACAATACCACCATCGCCCCCAAAAGCACTATCGCCACACAAACCACCATTCCAACAATAAAAAACCAGCCACACAAAACCACCACGCCACAACTAAAACCCTCGCCACACAAAACACCATCGCCACACAATACCTCCATAAATACAATAAAACCCCCCTCGCCACCAAAACCACATTTCCCCCACAAAACCCCATCGCTACACAATAACACCAGGGCCCCCAATAACACCAACGCCACCATTACCACCCTCGCCAACAATTCCACGCCCCCCACACAATACCACCATCGCCACACAATACCACCACGCCAAAACAATAACACAAACGCCCCACATTTAACCCATCGCCCAAAACATTAACCACCATCGCTACCAAAACCACCATCGCCACACAAAGACTATCCCCACCAAAACCACCATTGCCACCAATAACACCTTCCCCACACAAACCACCAGCCACAACTACCACACGCCACACAATACACCCCTCGCCACACAATACCACCAACGCAACACCCCTATCACCATGCCCACAAAAACTAGCATCGCCACACAAAACACATTGCCACACAATACCTCCATCGCCCCCAAATTACCACCATCCCCACCATTACACCATGCCAACATTACCACCATTGCCAAACAATAACACCATGCCACACAAAACCACCATCGAGAACAATAAAACCACGCCACACAATACCACCTTCCCCACAAAGCCTTGCCCACAAAACCCCCATCGCCACACAATAACCCACCACCCATACAACCACCCGACACAAAACAACGCGCCAAACAAACCTCATCGCCACACAATACACATCGGTACACTTTTAAAACCCTCGCCACATAAAAACCACCATCGCTCACAAAACACCCATCGCTCACAATAACACCATGGCCAAACCCAACCCCCCTGCCCCAAAAAAAAACCCCATCGAAACACAATTTCTACCATTTGCCACCAATACCACCCGCGCAATACCTCATCGGCCCCCAAAACCACCATTGCCCCCAAAAACCCATTGCCAACAAAACCACCATAAAAATAAATCGAAAAAGCCACCAGAAAAAAAATTTGCCAAACAAAAAAAAGCCCCCAAATCCCCCCTTTGCCACCAATAACACCTCGAACAAATAACATACCCAAATCCCCCAAAAACCCACCAGTTAAACCCATGGCCCCCCAAAAAAAACGCCAAAATTAAAAAATGGAAAAAAAACCACCAGGCCCCAAAATCCACTAAAAAAAAAGAAACTACACACGCAACTGACCACCACAAACCAATTGCCCCCCCCAATAAGCCAATTTTTGAAAAACCCCATCCCACACAAACCACCAACCCCAAACAACCACTGCCCAAAAACCCATCGACCAAAAACTCCAAATTGAAAAAACCCCAAAAAAACCAAAAAGCCACCAAGAACCCCGCCCAAATAACCCTGCCCACAATACCACCTCGCCACCAATACCACCCCCCCCCCAAAACCCCCTCCCCCAAACCCCCATAAAAACCAAACCCACCAAACCCCCACCAAACCTCCCACCAAAACCCTCCCCCCCCCCCCCCCCCCACCACCCCAACCAATAACACCATCGCCCAATAAAACCATCGCCCCAAAATACCACCTCGCCACACAAAACCCATTCACACATAAAACCACGCCACCAATACCACATGCCAAAATAAAAATCCCCCAAAAAAAAACACCATGCCCCAAAATACCCCCATGCCAAAAAATACAATTTAAAACCCCCATCGCCACACAATAACCATCCAACCAATAACCATCGCCACACAAAAAACCATCGCCCTCAAGCCACTCCCCTTGCCAACATACCACCATCCCCCCACACATTAACCCTCGACCCCAAAAAAAACCACGCCACACAAAACACCCTCGCCACACAAAAAAACCCCCTTTCACAATAACACCATGCCACCATTCCAACCCAAAAAAACCTAAAAAATAAACACCATCGCCAAAAATAACCCCCATCGCCACACAAAAACCATGCCCACAGAATCCCAATGCACACAATAACCCAAAAACCCCCCCACAAAAAATAACAAAAATCGCCCACAATAACACCATCGCCACAGAATATCAAATCGCCACACAATAAACACAAAAGCCAACAATACCACCCAAAAACGACCACCCCCGAAATACCCTTTTTCCCCCTTCCCCCCACCAAACCACCATCGCCACACCAAAACCACCATCCCCACCAATAACACCACCCACACAAACCACCAGGGGCCCCACATTTCCAAACCCCCCGCGGGCCACCACAAAAACACCTGCCCCCAAAAAAACCCCATCGCCCCAACAATAAAAACAAAGCCACGATACCAAAATCGCACACAAAACCCCCCTCCACAAAATAAACCCTTTGCCACACAAAACACCATGCCCAAAATACCCCCAAACGCCCCAAAATACACCAATTTGCCCACAATAAACCACCCCCGCCAAACAATCCACCATCGCCACACAATACCCCCCAAACGCCCCAATAAAACCACTTTGCACACAAATACCACCATCGCCAACCCAAACCACCTCCCACACAAAACCACCCTCCCACACAAAACACCACGGCACAAAACAAAATCGCCACCTACCACCATCCCCACACAGTACCACTTGGCCCCCCACCATACCAACCCCATGCCCCCCCTACCAAAAAATCGCAAACAATACCACCATCCCCCACAAAAAAACCAAAAACCCCTCGCAAAAACAATAACCCATGCCACCAATACAAACCCTCGACAAATACCAATCGCCCCCCCCCCCCCCCCCCACCCCCCCCCCCCCCCCCCCCCCCCCCCCCCTTCCCCCCCCCCCCCCCCCCCCCCCCCCCACAATACACCTTGCCACACAAACCAACGCAAAAACCCAAAACCACCATCGCCCCAATACCAAAATCGCCACAAATACCACCTTTGCCCATTACCACAATCCCACCAATTTCACCCTCGCCAAAAACAAAAATCGCCACACAATAACCCTCACGCCACAAAAACACCTTTGCACACATACCACTCCCCCAAAAACCCAAAAACCCATCGCCCAAACAATACACCTTTCCCCCACCCTAAACCATTTCCACAAATACCCATCAACACAATAAAAACCATCGCCAAACAATAAAACCCGCCACAAATCACCTCGGGACCAATTAACCACCCACCCCATAAACACCATGCCAACAATTAAAAATCGCCACAAATTTTCCCCCATCGCCCCAAAAAACCCCCAAGCCAACAATACCCCCCTCGCAAAATACCAAAAACGCAACCCAAAAACCCATGCCACACAATAAACAATCCCCCAAAACATTAAAACCAACGCCACACAATACCAAATGCCACCAATACCACCTCGCCCAAAATCCCCACCCCACACAATAAAACCCTCGCCCCCCCAATAAAAACCCGCCACACATTACCACCATCGCCCCAAAAATACAAACCTCGCCCCACAAAACACCATCCCAAAATAACCCAACCATCCCCCCAAAAAAACAATAATACACCCACACAATAACACATTGCCAACCAAAAACCCCGCCACACAATAACACATCGGCCCCTTTGGGGGGGGGCCCCCCCCCCCCCTTTTTTGTTTTTAAAAAAGGGGGGCCCAATTCCAATCGCCAAAACATACCACCACCCCACAATCCAACGCACACAAAACACCCTCGCCAAAAAAAAAACCCAATCAACCAATACCCCATGGGCCCCCCCAAAAACCCCTACCCCTCCCACACAATACCACCCGAACAAATCCCCCATCCCACACAATAAAAACTCCAAACCCCAATAAAACCTGCACACATTTTCCCCACGCCCAAAAATACACCATCCCCACAAAAACGACCCCCACCCCGCAACAAAATAAACCATCCCCACAAAAACCATTTGCCACAATTAACCCAACGAAAAAAAATTCCCCCCACCCCCAATCCACCAAGCCCAAAACAAAAACACCATCCCACACAATACCCAGCCACACAATCCACATGCCAAATTTACCATCGGCCCCCAATAACACCTGCCCCACAAACCACCATCGCCACAATACCCCCCATGACACAATACCACCATCGCCACACAATACCACCATCGCCCCCAAAACCCATCGCCCCCAAAAATAAACCACCCATGCCAACAATAAAACCCTGCCAAACAATCCCCTCGCCACACAATTTAAAACCATCCCACACAATACCACCCCGCCACACAATACCCCCGCCACACAAAAACACCATGCCCACAATACCTAATCCGGCCCCCAAACCCCCATCGCCCTCAAAAAACCCCATCGCCCCCAAAACCCCCGCCCAAAAATAACACATTGCCACACAATACCAAAAATTTGCCAAACCAATCACCACGCCACAAAATAAACCACGCCAACAAAAACCACCTCGCCACAACAATATACCCATTGACCCAAAAACCATGCCACCAAATCCCCCCACGACACAAAAACCATCGACACAATAACCCCCACGCAAAAATACCCATCGCCCCACAAAAACCCAGGGCCCCAAAATTTTTACCACGCCACCAAACCCCCACGCCACACAAACCCATCGCCACACAAACCAATCGCCACACAATACAATTTGCCCCACAATACCCCCATGCCCCCAAAACCAATCGCCACAAAAACACCCTCGCACACAAAAAACCCCGCCACACAATACACCATCGCCAACAATAAAACCCCTGGGACACATTTAAACCATCCCACACAATTTTCCCATCGCCACACAATACACCCTTCCCCAAAAAAACACCATGGGGCCCCAAATACCACCCGCCACACAATTTAACACCATGCCACACAATACAAAAGCCACACAATCCCATCGCCCCCAATAACACCATGCCACACAAAAAACCTCGCCACAAATAAACCCTCGCCACACAAAAACCATTGCCACACTACCACCCTCGCCACACAATACCACCTCGACACAATAAAACCTGCCAAAAATAACCCATGCCACAAAAAACCCCCATCGCCCACAATAAAAACCATTGCACAATACCACCCTGCCCCACAATAACCCATGCACACAATACACAACGCCACACAATAAC
>NW_026508805.1:7500-14581 GCF_026875155.1 Cherax quadricarinatus
CTTATAACCAACATTCCAAGAAGAAGCGTCCCCCCATTTCCTATTTAAAATTCAAGCACTGCTTCTCTCAATACATTGTTAAATGCTCTGGTCATCAGAACACACGTGTTTTGACCTAAAATACATGCACTGACTCTTTCAGTACATTGTTAAGGCTCTAGTATTTAGAGCACACTTGATCTGACCTGACCTCTGCCTTCTCCTCAACTTACATGACCTCCACTGTCTCCTAGCATCACCTAATCTAGATTGCTCCTCTTTTGTATTTCAATCGTTACCTAAGGATAGTCCAGGACAAACCGAAACCTCTTTTGAACATTTGTCTCCAAGTTAAAGGTTAGTTATGAATTGTTGCTGCCATCAGAATGTGTCACAGTCGAGAACCAGGGTAGGTATACAGAGGCCTGCGCTGCATACAGAGGCCTGGGCTGCATACAGAGGCCTGGGCTGCATACAGAGGCCTGGGCTGCATACAGAGGCCTGGGCTGCATACAGAGGCCTGGGCTGCATACAGAGGCCTAGGCTGCGCTACTCCATCCCAGGGAATAAAATTTTTCAGTAACGTGAAAATTACGACAAAAAATATTGTAACTGATAACGAAGAGTCACAGACACAAGGAGAATCACAGACACAAGGAGAATCACAGACACAAGGAGAATCACAGAAAAAAGGAGAATCACAGAAAAAAGGAGAATCACAGACACAAGGAGAATCACAGACACAAGGAGAATCACAGAAAAAAGGAGAATCACAGAAAAAAGGAGAATCACAGACACAAGGAGAATCACAGACACAAGGAGAATCACGTACACAAGGAGAATCACAGAAAAAAGGAGAATCACAGACACAAGGAGAATCACAGACACAAGGAGAATCACAGAAAAAAGGAGAATCACAGACACAAGGAGAATCACAGACACAAGGAGAATCACAGAAAAAAGGAGAATCACAGACACAAGGAGAATCACAGACACAAGGAGAATCACAGAAAAAAGGAGAATCACAGACACAAGGAGAATCACAGACACAAGGAGAATCACAGACACAAGGAGAATCACAGAAAAAAGGAGAATCACAGACACAAGGAGAATCACAGACACAAGGAGAATCACAGAAAAAAGGGAATCACAGACACAAGGAGAATCACAGACACAAGGAGAATCACAGAAAAAAGGAGAATCACAGACCCAAGGAAATCACAGACACAAGGAGAATCACAGAAAAAAGAGAATCACAGACACAAGGAGAATCACAGAAACAAGAAAAATCACAGACCCAAGGAGAATCACAGACACAAGGAGAATCACAGAAACAAGGCGAATCACAGACCCAAGGAGAATCACAGACACAAGGAGAATCACAGACACAAGGAGAATCACAGAAACAAGGAGAATCACAGACCCAAGGAGAATCACAGAAACAAGGAGAATCACAGACACAAGGAGAATTACAGACACAAGGAGAATTATAAACACAAGGAGAATCATAGGCACAAGGACGTAAAGACAAGGAGAATCAAACAAAAGGAGAATACAAAACAAGGGGAATCATAGGCACAAGAAGAATCAAACACAAGGAGAATCATCAACACAAGGAGAATCATAAACACAAGGAGAATCATAAACACAAGGAGAACCACAGACTCAAGGAGAATCACAGAAACAAGGAGAATCACAGACACTAGGAAAATTATAAACACAAGGAGAATCATAGGCACAAGGACGTAAAGGCAGGGAGAATCAAACAAAAGGAGAATACAAAACAAGGGGAATCATAGGCACAAGAAGAATCAAACACAAGGAGAATCATCAACACAAGGAGAATCATAAACACAAGGAGAATCATAAACACAAGGAGAATCATAAACACAAGGAGAATCATAAACACAAGGAGAATCACAGACCCAAGGAGAATCACAGACACAAGGAAAATTATAAACACAAGGAGAATCATAGGCACAAGGAGAATCAAGCACAAAAAGAATCGTAAACACAAGAACCATAAAGACACTTGCAGAATAAAAAAGAAGAGGATCAGAGAAACGTAAAGCATCGAACTATGTAATATACGGAGGCTGAGTGTTTATGGGAGAGTGTAAGTCTGGGGTCAGGAAGTTCCTTGTGAAGTGTCTTAATCAAATTTCAACCACAGCGGAATATATTTAAATAAAAGTGAGAGATTGTCATGTGAATAACGCCAGAGTTGAGGTTGTGATAACATCATGGTCAGTGTGGAGGTTGTGATAACATCATGGTCAGTGTGGAGGTTGTGATAACATCATGGTCCGTGTGAAGGTTGTGATAACATCATGGTCAGTGTGAAGGTTGTGATAACATCATGGTCAGTGTAGAGGTTGTGATAACATCATGGTCAGTGGTGGAGGTTGTGATAACATTTATGGTCAGTGGAAGGTTGTGATAACTCATGGTCAGTGTGAAGGTTGTGATAACATCATGGTCAGTGTGAAGGTTGTGATAACATCATGGTCAGTGTGAAGGTTGTGATAACATCATGGTCAGTGTGAAGGTTGTGATAAACATCAAGGGGCAGTGTGAAGGTTGTGATAACATCATGGTCAGTGTGGAGGTTGTGATAAAATCATTGCAGTGTGAAAGGTTGTGATAACTCATGGTCTTGTGGAGGTGTGATAACATCATGGTCAGTGTGAAGGTTGTGATAACATCATGGTCAGTGGGGAAGGTTGTGATAACATCATGGTCAGTGTGAAGGTTGTGATAACATCATGATCAGTGTGAAGGTTGTGATAACTCATGGTCATGTGAAGGTTGTGATAAAATCATGGGTCAGTGTGAAGGTTGTGATAACATCTGATCAGTGTGAAGGTTGTGTTTAAAATCATGGCAGTGTGAGGTTGTGATAACATCATGGTCAGTGTGAAGGTTTGTGATAACATCAATGATCAGTGTGGAGGTTGTGAAACATCATGGTCAGTGTGAAGGTTGTGATAACATCATGGTCAGTGTGAGGTTGTGATAACATCATGATCAGTGTGGGAGGTTGTGATAACATCATGGTCAGTGTGGAGGTTGTGA
This sequence comes from Cherax quadricarinatus, assembly GCF_026875155.1. Lineage (NCBI taxonomy): Eukaryota > Metazoa > Arthropoda > Malacostraca > Decapoda > Parastacidae > Cherax > Cherax quadricarinatus. The sequence goes on from NW_026508805.1 coordinate 10,555, forward strand.
AACATCATGGTCAGTGTGGGAAAGGGTTTTGATAACATCATGGTCCCGTGTGAAGGTTGTGATTTCCCTCATGGTCAGTGTGGAGGTTGTGATAAAAATCATGGACAGTGTGGAGGTTGTGATAACATCATGGTCAGTGTGAAGGTTGTGATAACATCATGGTCCCGTGTGGGGTTGTGATAACATCATGGTCAGTGTGAAGGTTGTGATAACATCATGGTCAGTGTGAAAGGTTGTGATAACATCATGGTCAGTGTGAAGTTGTGATAACATCATGGTCAGTGTGAAGGTTGTGATAAATCATGGTCAGTGTGAAGGTTGTGATAACATCATGGTCAGTGGGGAGGTTGTGATAAATCATGGTCAGTGTGAAGGTTGTGATAAAATCATGATCAGTGTGAAGGTTGTGATAACATCATGGTCAGTGTGAAGGTTGTGATAACATCATGGTCAGTGTGAAGGTTGTGTAACATCATGATCAGTGTGAAGGTTTTGATAACATCATGGTCAGTGTGAAGGTTGTGATAACATCATGGTCAGTGTGAAGGTTGTGATAACATCATGATCAGTGTGGAGGTTGTGATAACATCATGGTCAGTGTGAAGGTTGTGATTTAAAATCATGGTCAGTGGTGAAAGGTTGTGATAACATCATGATCAGTGTGGGAGGTTGTGATAACATCATGGTCAGTGTGGAGGTTGTGATAACATCAATGGTCAGTGTGAAGGTTTGTGATAACATCATGGTCAGTGTGAAGGTTGTGAAAAACATCATGGTCAGTGTGGAGGTTGTGATAAAAATCATGGACAGTGTGGAGGTTGTGATAAAATCATGGTCAGTGTGAAGGTTGGTTTATAACATCATGGTCAGTGTGGAGGTTGTGATAACATCATGGTCAGTGTGAAGGTTGTGATAACATCCCTGGTCAGTGTGAAGGTTGTGATAACATCATGGTCAGTGTGAAGGTTGTGATAACATCATGGTCAGTGTGAAGGTTTTTGATAACATCATGGTCAGTGTGAAGGTTGTGATAACATCCCTGGTCAGTGTGAAGGGCGTGATGATAAACTGATCATAAACCTTAAACGTCATCAGTCTATGACTTAACTAGCACCAGAGAGATAATTTTAAAAGTTGATATAATATATAGTGACGTTGTGTGTGGGTGTTGGATATGTGCATGTTGTGTGTGTGTGTGTGTGTGTGTGTGTTGTGTTTTGTGTGTGTTTTGTTGTTGTGTTTGTGCGTGTGTGTGTGTGTGTGTGTGGTGTGTGTGTGTTTTGTGTGTGGGGTGTGTGGGGTTTTGTGTGTGTGTGTGTGTGTGGTTTTGTGTGTGTGTGTTGTGTGGGGTGGGGTGTGTTGTATGTGTGTGTGTTGTATGTGTGTGTTGTAGTGTGTGTGTTGTATGTGTGTGTGTTGATGTGTGTGTCTGTGAGTGTGTTGTATTGTGTGTGTGTTGTAAGTGTGTGTTGTTTTGTTTTATGTGTTGGTGTGTGTGTTGTACGTTTATGTGTTGTATGTATGTGCTGTATGTATGTGTTGTATGTGTGTGTCAGTGAGTGTCTTGTATATGTGTGTGTGTTGTAAAGTGTATGGGGTTGTATTTTATGTGTTGTATGTGGTGTTATGGTGTGCGTGTTGTATGTGTGTGTTGTATGTGTGTGTTGTATGTGTGTGTGTTGTCTGTATGTTGTTGTATGTGTGTTGTATGTGTGTGTTGTCTGAAAGTGTGTTTTATTTTGTGTGTGTGTATGTGTGGTTGTATGTGTGTTTGTTGTTTGTGTATGTGTGTGTTGTATGTGTGGTTTATGTGTGTTTGTTGTATGTGTGTGTTTGTTTGTATGTGTGTGTTGTAGTTGTTGTGTTGTATGTGTGTGTGTTGTATGTGTGGTTTGTATGTGTGTGTGTTGTATGTTGTTGGGTTTTATGTATTGTGTTGTATGTGTGGTTGTATGTGTGTTTGTTTTTTGTGTGTGTTTTTTTGTATGGTGGTGTTGTATGTGTGTTTTGATGTTGGTGTTGTATGTGTGTGTTTTTTGTGTTGTATGTTGGGGTGTGTGTTTTTTAATTGTTGTTTTGGTTGTAATGTGTGTTGTGTGTTTTGGGTTTGGTTGAGTGTGTTTTTGTGTTTGTTGTAGGGGTTTTTGTGTGTTGATGTTTTTTGTTTTGGTGGTGTGTGTAGAGAGCGGTTTGTTGGGTGTTATCATATTTGGCCTGTTTTAAACCCAGTACAAATGTTCCTACTGTTATGTGGTATTGAAAAAAATTATTGAGGAATTTATGTTTTTAGTATTATTATAATTAAGTTAATTGTATGTATATAATATGGTTTTTTTTATTTTTTTTTTTTTATTGTGATTATTATAAGTTATATTTGGGTTTATTATTTATTTTTATATTTTAAACTATTTATATTTTTTTTATATTTTGTGTCATATTTTTGATTTTTAGTTATTTTTGTTAAAAATTTGTTTTTAAAAGGATTGTGTTAGTTTGGGTTATTGTTTTTATATTTTTTTAAAATTTTGTTTTATTATTTATTTATTATTTTTTATTTTTGTTTTATTTTGGTTTTTTTTTTTTTATTGTTTATTATACGTTCTTTTATTTGTTTTATATTATTTGTTTTTTTTTTTTGTTTTTATTTTGTTTGTTTTTTTTTTTTTTGTTTCTTTTTGTTTTTTAAAATTTTCTCACTTCAACCTATTCCCTTCCCGAGACCATATAGAATGCCCTAACTCCAAACGTCGACCCTTTAGACTCCAGTGGACCCTTTCCTTTTCCCACGGAATCTTGTCTCTTCCAAACCTTTCTATCCCCGCAGTATCTGTATGTCTTACATGTTTTCCCCTCCCCCCTTTCTGTCCCCATGTCGTCATTCCAATTTCCCCAACCTTTCCTCGTACGACATTCCCCGAGCTCGGGAAAACTAGCCTTGTGCAAACCTTGTACTTCTCTAACTTCTTGACGTGCTTGACCAGGTGTGGGTTCCAGACTGGTGCTGATATCCAGTATGGACCTAACATAAACAGTGTACAGTGTCTTGAACGATTCCTTATTTAGGTATCGGAACGCTATTCCAGGTTTGCCAGGCGCCCCCTATGCTGCAGCAGTTATTTGGTTGATGTGTGCCTCGGTGACGTGCTCGGTGTTATTGGTCACCCCGAGGTCCTTTCCCCCCTGAGTGAGGTCTGTAGTCTTTGTCCACCTAACCTATACTCTGTCTGCGGTCTTCTTTGCCCCTCCCCAACTTCATGACTTTGCATTTGGAGGATTGAATTCGAGAACCGTTTTGGACCAATGTCCGCCTGTCCAGGTCTTTTGCAGTCCTCCATCCTCATCCTTTTCAATTTTTCTCATCAATTCACATCATCTGCGAATGAGACATTCGAGTCTTTTCCCTTCCATCTTTCTTTCGCTTATCAAAATAGCACTGGCCCTAGAACGACCCTTGGGCCCCCCGCTCGTACAGGCGCCCACTGGAACCCTTTTCACGTACCAGACTTGTTGTGCCTCCCTTCGGGATTCCCGATCCACTCATGGGCTCCCTGTTACATGGCCCCTGATCCTCCCTTCTCCTAACTCTTGTGGGGAACGTGTCAAAGGCCCCTTCCTGCGTCTAGAAAACGCAATTACCCACCCCCCTCTCTCGTGTCTTACTTCTGTCCCTGTCATAAAAATCCAGGAGGTTTTGATAAGATTTTCCTTCCTGAACCCATGCGGTTTTCATTTATAAACTTGTTTCCTTCCCGGTTTTTGACCACTTCCCCCCGATAATCTTCTCCCTGCTTTGCACACAGTTTTACATTCAGAGACACAGGCGTATTTGCGCCCCCGTTTTTGTTTCCTTTCTTAAAAATGGGAAAACATTTTCTGTCTTCCTTTTCCCGGTATTCCCAGTTTTAAGGGATGGTTTTTAAAATTGTGGTTAGAGGCACCCACATCTCTGCCCTTTTTAAGGACCCCTGGGGGGGATTTGTCCGGGGCCCATGCCTTTGAGGATCAAGGTACTTAGCACTTCTTCACC
>NW_026508806.1:0-2500 GCF_026875155.1 Cherax quadricarinatus
TCTTTATGGGTGGAAGCGGCATTGTAAATGCTGCAGCGGGGGGCGACTGGAGGCAGTGGAGATGTTCTGTCTAAGGGCAATGTGTGGTGTAAATATTATGCAGAGAATTCGTAGTGTGGAAATTAGGAGGAGGTGTGGAGTTACTAAAAGTATTAGTCAGAGGGCTGAAGAGGTGCTGTTGGAATGGTTTGGTCTTTTGAGAGAATGGAACGAAGTAGATTGACTTGGAGAGCATAAAAAATCTGTAGGGGAAGGAAAACGGGTAGGGGTCGGCCCCGAAAAGGTTAGAGAGGGGGGGGGAAAAGATGAAGTTTTTGGGAGAGGGGCGGGAAAACTTCCAGCAAGCGTGTGTGAGCGTGTTAGATAGGAGTGAATGGAGATGAATGTTTTGGGGAATTTGACGAGCTGTTGGAGTGTGAGCAGGATAATATTTTGTGAAGGGATTCAGGGAAATGGGTTTTAGCTGGACTTTCGCCCAAGGAAATGGGAGGTACAATGCCTACACTTTAAAAGAAGGGTTTGAGATAATGGCATTTTCGTGGGACATCTTAATTGTAGTATCTGGGCGCCTCTCAAAGATAATGATTTGTTTAAGGGATAGGGGAAAATTGTTGGATGATGATGAAAAGATTTCTCTTTCTTTATGGGACACCGGCCTGGGTGGGGGGACGGCGATGTTTATAATATATTATATTATATATATAATATTATATAATATATATATATATATATATATATATATATATATATATAATATATATATATATATATATATATATATATATTTTATAAAATATATATATATATATATATATATATATATATATATATTTATAATTATATATAATATATATATATTTATATATTATATATATATATGTAATAAGATCACAGTAAACAGGTGATTTCAAAATATGCAAAACAACCACTCTGAAAGAATAGAGAAATTCCAAGCGCTTTCGTGACTACTCACATTATCAAGGAACTATGAAAGTGAAGCTCCAAGGAAGCTATATAAGGGGTCGGCCAGCACCTCACTATCAGATCCCACAACGGTTAAAACACGTGAGCGCGGCGAGCCAACTTGGATAGGTCCTTTGCAAACTCACCTCCAAGCTATTTATTTGTCCAGTGTATTATTAAATTCTTCCCAAATTCTATTAATTATAAATGGATCTAATTTATATAAACCAAAGGAAATATTCATATTATTGTCAAAAATGCTTTTTATGAACAAGATTCAATTTATTCCTGTCGACCATGGACCCTTTCTTGATACTACTTTCTCAACTTTTTGAAAATCAATTGGATGGTTAAAATCTCTTACATTTAATAAAAAGAGCATTTCAATCTTGTCCAGTTCTAATGCTATATTTATGTTGTTTTAATCTTAGTTCGAGATTTTTACCATTTGACCCTAATAAACTTTATCGCAAATTTTACAAGGAATCTTATAGACAAAATCCTCAGCATTTTGGGGGGAATTCTTAATAAAAGTTTTTTTTTTACTGTATCAAGATTTTTGAATACAACTTTATATTAAAAGTCTTAAGAAGAAAAGGGCATATCAACCAAGTTTTCATGGTAAGGGGAAAAAAAATATTTTTAGTTGAAAAAGGCTGGTTGCCCTTTTTTGGATTTTTAAAAAGTGTTCCTAGCAACTTTAAAAGATTTATCAATTACATTTTCTTGGGTATTTTAAATACCCAACGGGACAAGATTCCAATGCTCTATTTATTCATGTAAGAGATTTTAACCATCCAATTGATTTTCAAAAGTTGAGAAAGTAGTATCAAGCAAGTCCATGGTCGACAGGAATATAATTGAATCTTGTTTCAAAAAAGCGTTTTAAACAATAATATGAATATTTCCTTTGGTTTTAATAATTAGATCCATTTTTTAATTAATAGAATTTGGGAAGAATTAATAATACACTGGACAATAAATAGCTTGGGGTGAGTTTTGCCAAGGACCCATCCAAGTTGGCTCGCCGCGCGTCACGTGTTTAACCGTTGTGTGATCTGATAGTGAGGTGCTGGCCGACCCTTATATAGCTTCCTTGGATGCTTCACTTTCATAGTTCCTTGATAATGTGATAGTCACGAAAACGTTGGGATTTTCTTTTCTTTCAGAGTGGTTGTTTTTGCATATATTATATATATAAATATATATATATATATATATATTTATATATATATATTAGTATTATATATATATATATTTATATATATTATATATATTATATATTATATATTAATAATAATAATTTATAGTAACATTGTTGTGCTCCTTGACATTGAGATCATCTGTAAATTTTCCCATGATCGTACTTATTCAAATAGCTTTTGCAAAGCCAGTTTATATATAGATATTGTGTCTGTCTTGGAGAGCATCCAAGACCACGGATAGTGATAATGTGGGATGTTAGGGCTATTGGTCTCTAGGTTCTTGCCATTACTTTATGCCACCATTGGATAGCTGGGCAATATCAGTGGTTCTT
>NW_026508806.1:5000-13413 GCF_026875155.1 Cherax quadricarinatus
TCATTTTGTAGTGGTAAAAAAACCTGCGTTCCTGTTATTGGACTGACTTTTCAAGGCTATAATCTTGAAGAATGTCGTTGGGTTTGTCACTCAAACCGGGACCCCCCCCCCAAAATCATCTCAACGGACAATTTTAAAAGACTGTCAATATAACCAACCCCAGTTACTTGTACATATTACTTTTGAATTCAAAGGGCAATTTTTCTTTTAATTTTTCATTTTTCTTTCAAGAGGTAAATTCATATTTCAATGTTTTATCTTTGCTTTAAATAAAAAATAAAGTTTTTATCTTTGTGAATTTTTTTCTTTTTTTAAATTAAATTTTTCCCTGAGGGGGAGCCGCCTGGTAAACGGGTCTGAAGTTTTTACGGGGCTGAGAAACCCTTCATAATCCAAGCTTAAATTTTGGGGCCCTTTGTGAAACCCATTATGTGTTCAAAGCCCCCGCCGGGCTCTTTGGGGCACGCACATGTCACCCAAAGGGCCCGTCAGGTTTATTTTTCACGACACACTTAGACTAAGTTTCTGTGTTTTTTATTATAATTTAATGGCCCCCCCCGGGGGTCTTTTTTTTCCCCAATTTAAATTACACCAAGTTCCTTTGGGGTTTATCCAAATTTTTAATTTATATCAAACTTAGCAACAGTTTACCATGACATGTACATTTGCTGAACAAACTCCAAATGAAAACGTCGTGGCCCTGAATATTGAAAAGCTTAGCCAGAAACGCACTGTGTCGAGTCTTATTTGGACTTTCCACTTGGGGTGCCCGGCCTGCCGGGACTAAATATGGGCCTATGATTGGTCCCCAAAAGATTGGGGAAATTTTATTATTGGCTCAGGAAAACCCAGGGGAACCCCACATGACGGGAGGGCTCCGGACCCTTCCGGTTTACCCTAGAGTAAGAAAAGAAAATTTTTGTCGAATATTTGGCTCAGGTGTTAGCCCCCTAGGAAAAACCCAAGAAATCAGGCTATGGGAAATGCTTATTTCAGTGGGGTTTTTTAACCTGTCCCCCAGGATGTACCTACCCAGTAAAACTAAAACCGGTATTACTCTATGAGGCGAACAGGGACAGCAGTTAAAGAAACAGCCCGTATTTAAACTAGTGTTGGGATCAAACCACGGAACTCAGTGCAAGAGGAGAGAGCGTTCCCAAAAAAGCACGAGGCCCCATAACCTTCTGGACGGCAAAAAAAAAACTAGGGGAAAGATTATTATTTTCACACCTCCCGCATCCACACTAATTTTTTCAATTTTTAATTAAGAACAAAGACAACATCCTTCCCCAAGAAAAGAGAAAGCTGGAAAATCGAATTAAAAGCAACGGCGTGATCAAATTTCAGGGGAAAATATCACTGGACACAACTTAATAGGGACCAAAACTCGTTATCACTGATGTATGTTTTTTGCATCGTAAACCCCCTCAACCATTTTGAAGTGGACAGAATTAATTTAAATAAAAACCCCAAAAAGGGAAAAAATTAGAAAAAATGTTAAAAAATCCCTTTTAAAAACCAATTCCATTCTTTGCCCCAAAATACGTTGTTTCCCGATAGCAAAAACTTTAAGCACATTTAGGATATGTGAGAGAAGAAATGACTGTCTGTAAATTCCTACTTTCTCGCTCTCTTGCACTTTCTTGATATAAAAAAAATAAGTTTTTAAAAATTTTTCTCTACTGACTTGAAAAAAAACTTGAAAACCAAGTAGAAATTTGGGATTATGAAGTTTTCCTTTTTTTTAGAGGGATTATTTTTTCAATTTTTTATGAGTTGTTACAGTTATTTTTTAAATAGCGGATTAAAAGTATGAAATTTTGGTTTTTTTTATATTTTGGATTTAAATTGTAAAATGGCAGGCATTTACATGTTAATTGTTTTAATTTCTTTATAATTGTCTTGTGTAACCCCGTTATATTTGTTTCCATTCACTGTCAATTTCTTTATACTTTTATTTTTCTTTAAAGATCACTGTTATTTCTTGATATTCCCCTTTGATTCAAGGGTGCAATGAAAACAAAAAGTATATGATTTCCACGCTTTGGAATATGAACTCCCGTTTAAAAATTACGTGTGGGCACTTTCCCGTACTCCCAAGAGTAGTACTCCAATCTGGGGAAAAAATATTGCATACATACCAAAATGTGGGTACCATCTTCAAAATTGATGACTTAATGAAATTCCCCCCATTGGCCTCTCTTTCTACCAGTAATAAATTATTATTTGGGGCCCATAAAAAGGGAAGGGGTCCTTACATTGTAGACGTGAGACTGGGAAAAGATTCAAAAAAAATCAGTTCGAAGTCTCCTGCACTTCATGACAACACAAATCGTGAAATTTCAGTAATTGTTCTTCGCATTTAACCAGTAATCAATCCCTTTATTAAAAAGTTAACGAGATCTCGATGCGCTTTTTGTAGCAGTCGATAAATCTTAAGCAGGGGGGTTGGGACTAAAAGCAGGTAATTGTGACAAAATATCAAGATCAAAAAAGAAAACAAGGCACTGGGTTTTTTACAGAACAACTTATAAGGCTCCCTCATGAATAATCATTTTCAGGGGACCAAAATTTTTATACATGGCGCCAGTTTTGATGAAGAGAAGCAGTGGCTGAAATGTTTTAAAACTGCCATTTATTTAGTAAAAAAAAATGAGTCAGAGAATCGTTTAATGTGATAACTTCTTTTTTTGTGGCCCGCTAACACCTCAAACATTAGGAAAAGAAAAAATTTTTGGAAGCCATCTCTACATAACACCAGGAGTAAATAAGACTGAGGTGAAAAGAAGAAACCTCATTACTGTTCAGGTGGCAGTCTTGGCCGTAAGGGAAAACAGGAAGGAGCTATATGCATTTTCTGAGTTGACTTCACCCATAGAAGATGCATCGGTTATGATAAGTTGCCCCGAAGAAATTACAGTATTTTACCTCAAAATATCAAAGCTCAAACTTTAGTATGACTGCATTGACAAATTGATATGTTACCCATCTTCAAGACTCAATGGGGGGGAAAGATGGGATATGAAAACCCAAATTGGGTTGTTCTTGAAATTAATCTTGGATCCTTACAAAAAAATTTCAGTAGCTTCAAAGAGAACCCATACCTATCAAAAAGTTTTAGGTTTCAGGGGTCATCAGCTCAAAAAATGCTAACCAAATATACGATCATCCTTCCCGGGGTTTAAAAAGAAATCTACACTAAAGCAAAGAGGGACAAAAAAATTTTGGCGTCTTAAATTATGTTTGCAATAGTTTGAGGGATTTCAAAGGGTACAAAGGAACACTGTGCCCTTTTCAAGTTCACAAACATAAGTAACGAAGTATCTTGGTACCGTATTGTATTTCCCTTTGGAAAACTAAAATTAACGTTAGTTTTACAAATATATATTTTTTTTTTTTGTTTTTTTTATACACTGGCCCCTTCCCCCCAAGGAGGGTGGCCCCCAAAAAAAAAACTTTCCCACATTCACCCATCACTGTCTTGCAGAAGGGTCTTTTAAATACAGTTTTTAAAAGCAACATTTAAAACCCTCCCTTTTAAATGCAGGCACTGTACTTCCATCTCCCGGACTCAAGTCCCGGCTGCCGGTTTTTCCCCGAAAACCCTTATAAATGTTACTTTGTCAACCCAAAGCCCTAATATTAAAAACCCTTTTTCTTATTCACTCCTATCAAACACGCTCAGCATCCCGCTGGAAGTCCAAGCCCTCGCACCAAACCCCTTTTCCCCCTCCCTCCCAACCTTTTCCCAGGGACCCCCACCCGCCTTCCTTCCCCTAAGATGATACATCTTGAAGTCATCTGTTTTGCTCCTTCTCTCTACTGTCCAAAAAACCCTCAACAACCTTCCCCCCCTCGGACAACAGTTTTGGAATCCCCCCTCCCCTAATTCCAAATACGAATTCTCTGCATTAAATTCACACCACACATTGCCCCCAGCGACATCTTCCCCGCCTCCGCCTTCTCCTCCGCAACATTCATACCCACCTACACCAAAAAAAAACGGTTTGGGAAAACTATACTTCATACATCCCCCCTTTGCCTCCCAAAGGGCAAGTTTTTTGTCTCCACGACTCCTAATGCGCACTCACCCTTTTCCCCTCATCAATTCTATGATTCACCCCTCTTTCATAGACCCCTCCGCTGCACGTCCCCTCCCCCAAAACGAATACATTCACCTCCCCCTACCCCTCCCTCCAATTGATACCAATCTTTTTCACCTAATCTTTTTTTTATCCTCATAACCTTTCTCTTTTCCTGTATTTACTTTTAATTTTTTCTTTTGCACACCCCACCCAAATTATCCCCAATCCTGCAACTTCTCTTCAGAATTCCCAAGAGCACAGTGTCATCACAAAAAGCAACTGTGCAACTCCCACTTTATGGTATTTTTTATCTTTTAATCCACGCTCTTGCAAGACCCCGCATTTACTTTTTTTTTAAACCCATCTATAAAAATTAAACCCACGGGGGCATCACCATCCTTGTCTAAGCCTACTTTTATGGAAAAAATTTCCTCTTTCCCAATCTCTAATTGAGCCTCATATCCTCGTAAAAATCTTCACTGCTTTTTGTAAATCCTCCCACACCATACACCCGAACATCTGCCCCAATTGCCCCTATCCACCCTGTCATCCCTTTTCCAACCAAAATGCCCCCAAAGACCCCTTTAGCCCTTTCTAAAAATGTTATTATATGTTTCACTGAAAAATGGTAAACACCCCCTACCTTTCCTAAAACCTCCTTTTATCTGCTTCCTATTCTCCCTTTACTTTTTAATTCTTTCAAAAATAACTCTTTCCTCCTTTACCAGTATACCAAAAGACTTTTCCCCCCCATAATTTCTGCACCTCTTTGTCCCTTTGCCTTTATACAAAGGAACTAGATGTCTCTGCCAATCCCAGGTACTTACCCCCTTCTTCTTTATTAAAATAATTGCACAACCACTAAAAATAACCCCACTGCTTTTAACATTTTAATTTTTTCCCCTAAAACCCGCTGCCTTTCCCCCTTTCATTTTACCCACTGCCTTTCGAACTTCCCCCCACACTCACAATGGCTCTTCCTCATCCTACAAGATGTTTTTCCCTCCTTGCCCTATCCCACGAAATCACAGCTTCCCTATCTTCATCAAATTTGCAATTCCTCAAAATAGAGAGGAAATGCCTGCAGCATTCTGGGCACGCGGCCCACCGCCGGGGAGCTGGACGAAGTATTCGAGTGTAGAGCTGAGTCCCCTATGTTGTTTTACTTTTTATCGTATTTTTGTGAATGTTTTGTCAATGTATTTTGTCTTTAAAAAAAAATATATATAAAATATAGGGGTGGTAGGAGAAATTCTCAAACAGCTTCAGGGAAGAACCTTGAGTTTTCCCTGAAGCAAGTTTATTTTTTTCTCTGAGGATGAGGGTCTCTATTACAGTTCTAGAGGTGGTACCTCCCTATATTTATTACATATATGTATATATATATATATATATATATATATATATATATATATTATATATATATTTTATATATATATTATATCCTTTGCATTACAATTATATTGTATACTTAATAATGTTATAGCCATATGAATAATTAATAAAATTTAATACTTATTACAAGTTCTCAACTCTCTTCGTTTGAAAGTCCCCACATTCAGGGCCTTCATAGTTACCTCACGAATTAATTCAAGGCCCAGTATATGGGCCATTTATAATTGCAATTTACTGCAAAACTAGGTAAAATTTGATAAAGGTGACATGAATATAAATGTCCCAGGAAAATTTATATCACAACATACTGAGAAAATTAAAAAATTCCTCCAGTATATCTCGAATGGAGTCTCTGGGGATTTATAATTCGAAAAAATCTCAATAATTTATACCTCCTCTTCAAAAAAGACTATAAGCTCTTATGGGTTTACCGTCACAGTTTGACCATATATAGAAATAGTCATGTTGGCTGGCGGGTTTGAGTAAGACAGTAAATTTAAAAGAGTATCTCATTAGTATAGTAATACTTCTAGGAGAGGAAGGATATTATTGAGTCCATCTACTGAAGTGAATCGTCTTGAAGTTTTTGTTACATTAAGTTTTCTCTGAAATGCGTAAAGGTTAAATCTTCTGAAAGCAATGATTAAAAAACACATATCATCTAAGACACATTAGCAGAGATAATATCTGCAAGGAGTTTTGCTCTCAAGGACTCTGTATAAAGGTTAGCCAGGACCGCACTCATGGATGAACCCAGGATTATCCAAAATTTTTACCTTTTGACGCAATCATTAACAAAATAGCAATTTTAATTCTAGTTCTAGCAAAACCGTGAAATACTACAAGGTGATGGTAATCTAAGTTTTCCTTACTCAAAAAATACAAAAAAAAAAAATGACGTATTCGTTCCAGCTTGTCAGTATTCTCACACCGTTATATACAGGGGAATATTTAGGATGGAAATACTGTGGCACTGTGGCTTCGGAGATAATGAAGAAGCAAAATGCATTTGCAAGTTAATATTCTTCAATCACTACATCTATCCACCCCACCAAGACTATCAGTCCTTTTTCATTCGCACCGCTAAATTTACAGTATTGTTTTTCTACCTCAGCTCATTTCATAGCCAGTCCTGTGTTAGGTATTCTGCGACCCACAACAGTCGTCAAACTAACAAAACGGAACAATACCGTGACTGAAACAATACACAAGTAACCCGCACTTAGGAGAGAGGAGCTTACAGCCACGTTTCGGTCCGATTTGGACCATTTACAAAGTCACACTAACAGAAAGGAGACAAGGATGGAGTATATATAGACCAACAGACAGGGACGGGACAAGAGAGGTAGTAGAGGAAGATGAGAAGTAGTGGTAGAGGTAGTAGCAGCAGTAGTCGAGTCAGTCGAAGACTAAGAAAAAGGAGCACTGCAAGGGAGCTAGGGGCCCGCGAAGGGTAGGAACAAGAACACAAACGGGGAAAAATAATAATAATAATAATGGACCAAATATCCAAGGCAGAAGAAAGAAAGTCTAACACCTGTGTGCCTGCTTGAATAAATCCTATCGAACCACATAGACTGAAAAATTAACACAGGTAAAAAAAATCTGTAAATTTCGGATCAATGCCATATTCATAGGTTCTAAACCCAATGCCAGTTTGTCACAAGTGCAGTAATAACCAGGTGTTGTCACGACATCTGGTATAAAATTCAACATTTCAGCACCTAGTCTAGACACACGACTACCACAGAGGAGCTCTGTATTATGCCTACCTGACCATTTCTCGCCAACTACCACTACGACAGACTTCTCCATTTTTCTCCATTCTTACTCGCTCATGGCTCGCCAAGTCACAGGCATGCCTGTATATAAATACATAACCGATGGGCTTTAAGCTATGATCTACCTGCTCAAGTCTTAAAGAAATATCCTATAATATACATATGAAAGGTCATTTATGCCTTCCTTTTCTTGCCCAAACAGACTTTGTCGAACAGGCGCTCTTTGTGTTCGCTGATCTTTATGTCTAATTCTGCGTTTTTTTTCCTTAGTGTTTGCTGCTTATAATGGGAAAGCCCTTCGTGTTGTTGCTTCTGTTTACTGTTACTTAACTAGGGAAAACTGTTCCTTGATCAATCCGTTGTGTTGCCTAACCTCACATTAAAAATCCACTAGTGGAAGTAGATCATGCTTATAAGTAAGGCAAGCGTTGAAGAATTCCATGTGCAACATTTGAGTAATACTATTGTGGAAACATTTCGGCAGTCAGTGGCTTCATGACTCGAACACAGAGAAGAATATCTAGCCTATAGGCATAATCTACTTCCACCAGTGACGCAACCACCAAATGCGTTTCCTCACCTGTCTGCAGTATATAAGAGCCTCTTTTCCGCTCATACTCTGTACTAGTTAATGACCCAAGTCGGACCGAAACATCGTCATAAGTTTCATTCTGTTATGTGCGGGTTATTTGTGTTTTGTTCCAGTCACGGTATTGTGCCCCTTTATTCTTTATCAAGATCGATGGATTGAGTACATCAACTCCAGGCTAAGGGACTGATTACCTGGAACTCCCATTATCTTCCACCATTCCTCTCTGTACTGGACTGAGGAAGCCACTGGCTTGCGAAACGTTTCCACAGTAAAGATACTCAAATGCTGCTCAAGTGTCTCATTCACCAACTTGACGGTTTTCTGAAACAACTGCATAAGACTGACATTACATCGTTCACATTCTTAACTCACATCAACCATGCTAGACACCTACCTCTTTCACACCCCTACTGACCTAACAGGGTTTAATAAGACACGTGAGAAAACGTCTTGCTGGGATCGAATACTAAGGTTTATCTTTCTCAAGGTGTGTTTCCTCGCTCCTTGGACGCCCCAGTGTCCCACTCAGACGCTTCTGTCTTTTTTGGATTGTGAGGGAA
>NW_026508807.1:0-14381 GCF_026875155.1 Cherax quadricarinatus
TATGCGCCCAACCCATCCTGTGGGCGGTAGTCAAAAGATTACTGAGGGCCAAAATTAGCCCGGGGATGGACCCCAAAAAGTTTGAAGTGAGCAAGTTACAGAGGTAATAACTCAAATTTACAAGGTAATGAACCACAATTCACAAAGGCAATAAACTCAAAATTTACAGAAAATATCAGTAAAAAATCATTTTTAAATATTTTTTTCGATTTTTTTAAGGGAAAAAAATCATGTTTTGCTGCAGTTTCGCATTTAAGCTTTTTGAACACTTTTCAAACAAATTTTTTTTAAATAGCTAAAATCATGATTTTCACATTTAAAAAATTAATTGACACAATACTACACAAAAATGTCATAGTTCAGTTTTTTTCACATAAAATTAAAATTCCATCAGTAATTCTGAAAAAAAAACTTTGAAAATCCATGAATTTTAGCAAAAAAATAGGTTTCTCTGAAAAGTGTTCAAAATGCACAAAATCGACGAAATGTGCAGTGAAACATTTTTTTTCCATACTTTTCGATTTTTTAAAGTTTTTGGTTTTTTTAAAAAATATATGAATATATGAAACACATGATAATATGAAATACCGAGCTTAAAAAAAAATCGAAAAATTTGTAAAATGAGTTTTACTGCTTTTTTTCGACGATTTGGGCATTTAAACCCTTTTTCATACAAACCTGTTTTTTTTTGCTAAAATTAAGGTTTTCCAATTTTTTTTTAAAATTTTCTTTTGGGGAATTAAAATTTTTCGGGCTTTTAAAACATTTTAAAGTATATTAAATATTTTTAAAAAAGGGGCCCATAAAATTTCGTGAAATTGGGGAAATAATTTTGAAATTTCAAAATTTTTTTTTAAAAAAACCAAAAGCATTGAAAAAATCGAAAAAGTTTGAAAATGAGTTTTACCACATTTTTCCCCAATTTGAAGATCTAAAACACTTTTCAAAAAACCCTCTTTTACAGCTAAAATTCAGGATTTTAAAACTTTTTTATCAGAATTCTGAGGGAAATGAATTTTATGCCAAAAGAAACTTAAATATGAATTTTAGGGTTAGTATTGTTCAATATATTTAAACTGTGAAAACCCATGTATTTTAGCAAAAAAGTGGGGGTTTAATTGAAAATCCTCTAAATGCTGAAAATTGAAATTACAGTAAAAAATCATTTTAACTATTTTTCGATTTTTTAAATGCTTTTGCAATTTTTAAAAAAACCGAAGCATTGAAAAATTCGAAAAATAGGTTTTTAAAAAGATGTTTTACTGCATATTAAAGATTTTGAGCAAAGAAACTTTTCGACAAACCTGATTTTTAAATTTAAAAGTTCATGTTTTTTAAAATTTTTTTTTAAGAATTACTAATGGAATTGAAATTTTCGGGGCTTGTCAACATTTTAGAGTATATTACATTTTTTTCAAAAAGCCCATAAAATCTCGAGAAATTCAAAAATAATTTTGAATACTTCACAATTTTTTTTTGAACAACCAAAAGCATTGAAAAAAAAAAAAATGTGGAAAAATGATTTTTTTTTTTTGCATATTTCGACGATTTAGAGCATTTAGAACACTTTTCAGACAAACTGATTTTTAGCTAAAATTCATGGTTTTTCAAACTTTTTTATAGAAGGGAATTAAATTTTATGCTAAAAAAACTTAAATATGATTTTAGGAGGTTGTGTCAAAAAATTTTCAAGTGTGAAATCCATGTATTTTCGCTAAAAGAAAGGGTTTATTGAAAAGTGCTCAAAAGTTTAAAGTCTTGAAATATGCAGTTAAAAAAATCTTTTTTACCTATTTTTTTTTGATTTTTTCAATGCTTTAGTATTTTTTAAAAAAAGAAAATCATTGAAAAAATCGAAAAATATGGAAAATGATGTTTTACTGCAAATTCGGGGCGATTTTTTGCTTTAGAGACTTTTAAATTAAACCTTACTTTTTAGCTAAAATACATAGATTTTCACACGTGAAATTATGTTCACAACTACACTAAAAAGTCGTATTTAAGTTACTTTCAGCATAAATTCAATCCATCAGTAAATTTGTAAAAAAGTTTGAAAATCCATGAATTTTATCTATAAAAAAGGTTTGTCTGAAAAATTTCTAAAAAGCCCTAAATCGTCGAAATATGCAGTAAAACATCATTTTCCAAATTTTTTTTCAATTTTTTTAAAAATATTTTTGTAATTTAAAATTTATGATTTTTCAAAAAATTTTTTTATGAAAATCATAAAATTTTAACTTTTGAAAAATTTTTTGAAAAATTCCCAAAAAAAATTTTGAAAGGTTTCGAAAAATTAAATTTCCCCATCATAATTCTGAAAAAAATATTTAAAAATCCTAAATTTTAGATAAAAAATCGGTTTGTCTAAAAAGTTTCAAAATGTCTAAAAACGACGAAATGTGCAGTAAAACTTTATTTTGCCATATTTTCTTTTTTTTCAATGCTTTTGGTATTTTAAAAAAATTATAAAATATAGAAACCCCCTGAAAATACGAAATCCTGAAGCATTGAAAAAATCGAAAAATTGGTAAAATGATTTTTTTCTGCTATTTCACGATGTGGAGCATTTAGAAACTTTTCAAAAAAACCCTGTTTTTTTTAGTTTAAAATCATGGATTTTCAAACTTTTTTATCAGAATTACTGAGAAATTGAATTTTGTGCTGTAAGTAAATTTTAAAATATATTTTTGTGTAGTATTTAGTAGATTTTATTTAAAGTTTTAAAAAACCTGTAATTTACTAAAAAGTAAGGGTTTGTTTTAAAAGTGCTCTAAATGCTCCAAATCGTCGAAATATGCTTTTAAAACCAATTTTAACATATTTTCGATTTTTTCAATGCTTTTGCAATTTTTAAAAATACCTTGAGCATTGAAAAAATCGAAAAATATGGTTAAATGATGTTTCAGTGCATATTTCGACGATTTTCAGCATTTAGAGCACTTTTCAATTAAACCTTTCTTTTTAGCTAAAACACATGGATTTTCACACTTGAAATATATATTGACACAATATTACACTAAAATGTCATATTTAAGTAACTTTCAGCATAAATTTCAATTCCGTTAGTAATTCTGATAAAAAAGTTTGAAAATCCATGAACTTGAGCTAAAAAATCAGGTTCGTCTGAAAACTGTTCTAAATGCTCCAAATCGACGAAATATGCAGTAAAACATCATTTTACCATATTTTTTCGATATTTTCTATGCTTCAGGTATTTTTAAAAATAGCAAAAGCATTGAAAAAATCGAAAAATATGGTAAAATGATGTTTTACTGCAGATTTCGACGATTTGGAGCATTTAGAGCACTTTTCAAACAAACTTTTCTTTATAGCTAAAATACATGAAATATATATTGACACAATACTACACTAAAATATCATAGTGAAGCTATTTACAGCATAAAATTCAATTCCATCAGTAATTCTGATAAAAAAGTTTGAAAATCCATGAATTTTAGCTGAAAAATCAGGTTTGTCTGAAAAGTGTTCTAAATGCTCTAAATCGTATAAATATGCAGTAAAACATCATATAGCCAAATTTTTCAATTTTTCCAATGCTTTTTGGTATTTTTAAAAAATATATGAAATATATGAAATACCTGAAATATATGAGATACCTGAAGCATTGAAAATATCGAAAAATATAGTAAAATGATATTTTACTGCATATTTCGACTATTTGGAGCATTTAGAGCACTTTTCAGACGACGCTGATTTTTTAGCTAAACGTAATGGATTTTCAAACTTATTTATCAGAATTACTAATATAATTGAAATTTTCGAGGCTTTTCAACATTTTAAAGTATATTACATATTTTTCAAAAAGCCCGTAAAATTTCGATGAAACTCAGAAATAACTTGGAATATTTCATATATTTTTAAAAAAATACCAAAAGCATTGAAAAAATCGAAAAATGTTTTACTGCATATTTCGACGATTTAGAGCATTTAGAAAACTTCTCAGGCAAACCTGATTTTTTAGCTAAAATTCATGGATTTTCAAACTTTTTCATCAGAACTTCTAATGGAATTGAATTTTATGCTAAAAGTAACTTAAATATGACATTTTAGTGTAGTATTGTGTCAATATATATTTCAAGTGTGAAAATCCATGTATTTTAGCTATTAAGAAAGGTTTGTTTGAAAAGTGTTCTAAATGCTCCAAATCGTCGAAATATGCATTAAAACATCATTTTACAATATTTTTCGATTTTTTCAATGCTTTGGCTATTTTTAAAAATACCTGAAGCATTGAAAAAATCGATAAATATGGTAAAATGATATTTTACTGCATATTTCGACGATTTGGGGTATTTAGAACGCTTTTCATAGAAACATGATTTTTTAGCTAAAATTAATGGATTTTGAAACTTTTTTTTTCATAATTACTAATGGAATTGAAATTTTCTAGGCTTTTCAATATTTTAAAGTATATTACATATTTTTCAAAAAGACAATAAAATTTCGATGAAATTCAGAAATAATTTTGAATATTTCATATATTTTATAAAAATACCAAAAGCATTGAAAAAATCGAAAAGTATGGCAAAATGATGTTTTACTGCATATTTTGACGATTTAGAGCATTTAGAACACTTTTCAGACAAAAATTATTTTTTAGCTAAAATTCATGGATTTTCACACTTTTTTTTATCAGAATTACTGATGGAATTGAATTTTATGGTGAAAGTAACTTAAATATGACATTTTAGTGTAGTATTGTGTCAATATATATTTCAAGTGTGAAAATCCATGTATTTTAGCTAAAAAGTAAGGTTCAATTGAAAAATGCTCTAAATGCTCAACGACGTCGAAATATGCAGAAAAACATCATTTTGCCACATTTCTCGATTTTTTCAATGCATTTGGTATTTTAAAAAAATATATGAAATATTCAAAATTATTTCTGAATTTCATCGAAATTTTATGGGCTTTTTGAAAAATATGTAATATACTTTAAAATGTTGAAGACTCAAAAATTTCAATTCCATCAGT
This sequence comes from Cherax quadricarinatus, assembly GCF_026875155.1. NCBI lineage: Eukaryota > Metazoa > Arthropoda > Malacostraca > Decapoda > Parastacidae > Cherax > Cherax quadricarinatus. Next base: position 4,996 of record NW_026508807.1, read on the forward strand.
AATTATGGTAAAAAACGTTTGAAAATCCATGAATTTTAGCTAAAAAATCAGGTTTGTCTGAAAAGTGTTCTAAATGCTCTAAATCGTCGAAATATGCAGTAAAACATCAAATTGCCATATTTTTCGATTTTTGCAATGCTTTTGGTGTTTTAAAAAATTCATGAAATATATGGAATACCTGAAATATATGAAATACCTGAAGCATTGAAAAAATCGATAAATATGGTAAATGATGTTTAACTGCATATTTCGTCGACCTAGAGCATTTAGAACACTTTTCAGACAAACCTGATTTTTTACCTAAACTTCATGAATTTTCAAACTTTTTTACCAGAATTACTAATGGACCTGAATTTTATGCTGAAAGTAACTTAAATATGACATTTTCGTGAAGCATTGTGTCAATATATATTTCAAGTGTGAAAATCCATGTATTTTAGCTAATAAGTAAGGTTTAATTGAAAAGTGCTCTAAATGCTGAAAAAACGTCGAAATATGCAGTAAAGCATCATTTTACCATATATTTCAATTTTTCAATGCTTTTGCTATTTTTAAAAATAACTGAAACATTGAAAAAAATCGAAAAATATGGTAAAATGGTGTTTTAATGCATATTTCGACGATTTCTAGGATTTAGAGCACTTTTCAAGCAAACCTTACTTTTCAGCTATTCACACTTGAAATAAATATTGACACAATACTACACTAAAATGTCATATTTAAGTTACTTTCAGCATAAAATTCAACTCCATGAGTAATTCTGATAGAAAAGTTTGAAAATCCATGAATTTCAGCTGAAAAATCAGGTTTTTCTGAAAAGTGTTCTAAATGCTCCAAATCGTCAAAATATGCTTTTGCTATTATTAAAAAATATATGAAATATTCAAAATTATTTCTGAATTTCATCGAAATTTTAAGGGCTTTTTGGAAAATATATAATATACATATTTTTTAGCCTCGAAAATTTCAATTCCATTAGTAAATCTGATAAAAAAGTTTTAAAATCCATGAATTTTAACTAAAAAATCAGCTTCGTCTGAAAAGTATTCTAAATGCTCCATATCGTCGAAATATGTAGTGAAACATCATTTACCAAAAATTTTTGATTTTTTTCATTGCTTTTGGTATTTTTAAAAAATATATGAAATATATCAAATACCTCAAATATATGAAATACCTGAAGCATTGAAAAAATCGAAAAATATGGTAAAATGATGTTTTACGGCATATTTCGACGATTTGGAGCATTTAGAACACTTTTCAGACAAAGCCGATTTTTTAGCTAAAATTCATGGATTTTTTAACTTTTTTATCAGAATTGCTAATGGAATTGAAATTTTCGATGCTTTTCATCTTTTTAAAGTATTTTTCAAAAAGCCCATAAAATTTCGATGAAATTCAGAAATAATTTTGAATATTTCATATATTTTTTAAAAATACCAAAAGCACTGAAAACATCGAAAAATGTGGCAAAATGATGTTTTACTGTATATTTCGACGATTTCGAGCGTTTAGAACACTTTTCAGACAAACCTGATTTTTTAGCTAAAATTCATGGATTTTCAAACTTTTTATTAGAATTACTGATGGAATTGAATTTTATGCTGAAACTAACTTAAATATGACATTTTAGTGTAGTATTGTGTCAATAAATATTTCAAGTGTGAAAATCCATGTATTTTAGCTAAAAAGTAAGGTTTGTTTGAAAAGTGCTCTAAATGTTTGAAATCCTCGAAATATGTATTAAAACATCATTTTACCATAGTTTTCGATTTTTTCAATGCCTTTGCTATTTTTAAAAATACCTGAAGCATTGAAAAAATCGAAAAATATGGTAAAATGATGTTTTACTGCATATATCGACGATTTTCAGCATTTACAGCACTTTTCAGACAAACCTGATTTTTTAGCTAAAATACATGGATTTTCACACTTGAAATATATATTGACACAGTACTACACTAAAATGTCATATTTAACTTACTTTAAGCATAAAATTCAATTTTGTCAGTAATTCTGATAAAAAAGTTTGAAAATCTATGAATTTTAGATAAAAAATCATGTTTGTCTGAAAAGTGTTCTAAATGCTCTAAATCATCGAAATATGCAGTAAAACATCAAATTGCCATATTTTTCGATTTTTGCAATGCTTTTGGTGTTTTAAAAAATTCATGAAATATATGGAATACCTGAAATATATGAAATACCTGAAGCATTGAAAAAATCGATAAATATGGTAAATGATGTTTAATTGCATATTTCGTCGACTTAGAGCATTTAGAACACTTTTCAGACAAACCTGATTTTTTACCTAAACTTCATGAATTTTCAAACTTTTTTACCAGAATTACTAATGGACCTGAATTTTATGCTGAAAGTAACTTAAATATGACATTTTCGTGAAGCATTGTGTCAATATATATTTCAAGTGTGAAAATCCATGTATTTTAGCTAATAAGTAAGGTTTAATTGAAAAGTGCTCTAAATGCTGAAAATCGTCGAAATATGCAGTAAAGCATCATTTTACCATATATTTCGATTTTTCAATGCTTTTGCTATTTTTAAAAATAACTGAAACATTGAAAAAAATCGAAAAATATGGTAAAATGGTGTTTTAATGCATATTTTGACGATTTCGAGGATTTAGAGCACTTTTCAAGCAAACCTTACGTTTCAGCTAAAAAAAAATGTATTTTCACACTTGAAATAAATATTGACACAATACTACACTGAAATGTCATATTTAAGTTACTTTCAGCATAAAATTCAACTCCATGAGTAATTCTGATAGAAAAGTTTGAAAATCCATGAATTTTAGCTGAAAAATCAGGTTTGTCTGAAAAGTGTTCTAAATGCTCCATATCGTCGAAATATATAGTAAAACATCATTTTACCATATTTTTCGATTTTTTTCATTGCTTTTGGTATTTTTAAAAAAATATATGAAATATATGAAATACCTGAAATATATGAAATACCTGAAGCATTGAAAAAATCGAAAAATATGGTAAAATAATGTTTTACTGCATATTTCGACGATTTGGAGCATTTTGAACACTTTTCAGACAAAGCTGATTTTTTTGCTAAAATTCATGGATTTTTTAACATTTTTATCAGAATTGCTAATGGAATTGAAATTTTCGATGCTTTTCATCTTTTTAAAGTATCTTACATATTTTTCAAAAAGCCCATAAAATTTCGATGAAATTCAGAAATAATTTTGAATATTTCATATATTTTTTAAAAATACCAAAAGCACTGAAAACATCGAAAAATGTGGCAAAATGATGTTTTACTGCATATTTCGACGATTTAGTGCATTTAGAACACTTTTCAGATAAACCTGATTTTTTAACTAAAATTCATGGATTTTCAAACTTTTTATGAGAATTACTGATGGAATTGAATTTTATGCTGAAACTAACTTAAATATGACATTTTAGTGTAGTATTGTGTCAATAAATATTTCAAGTGTGAAAATCCATGTATTTTAGCTAAAAAGTAAGGTTTAATTGAAAAATACTCTAAATGCTGAAAGTCGTTGAAATATGCAGTAAAACATCATTTTACCATATTTTTCGATTTTTTCAATGCTTCAGATATTTTTAAAAAAAGAAAATCATTGAAAAAATCGAAAAATATGTTAAAATGATGTTTTACTCTATATTTCGATGATTTTCAGCATTTAGAGCACTTTTCAATTAAACCTTGCTTTTTAGCTATAATATATAGATTTTCACACTTGAAATATATGTTGACACAATACTACACTAAAATGTCGTATTTAAGTTACTTTCAGCATAAAATTTAATTGAAAAGTGCTCTAAATGCTGAAAATCGTGGAAATATGCACTAAAATATCATTTTACCATATTTGTCGATTTTTTCAATGCTTCAGGTATTTTTAAAACAGTAAAAGCATTGAAAAAAAATCGAAAAATATGGTAAAATTATGTTTTACTGCATATTTCGACGATTTTGAGCATTTAGAGCACTTTGTCTGAAAATTAATCTAAATGCTCTAAATCGTCAAAATATGCAGCACAACATCATTTTACAATGTTTTTCAATTTTTTCAATGCTTCAGGTATTTCATATATTTCAGGTATTTCACATATTTCATATTTTTTTTAGAAATACCAAAAGCATTGAAAATATCGAAAAATATGGTAAAATGATGTTTTACTGCATATTTCGACGATGTGGAGCATTTAGAACACTTCTCAGGCAAACCTGATTTTTTAGCTAAAATTCATGTATTTTCAAACTTTTTTATCAGAATTACTAATGGAATTGCATTTTATGCTGAAAGTAACTTAAATATGACATTTTGTGTAGTAATTGTGTCAATTTTAAATTTTTTAGTGTGAAATCCATGCATTTCAAACTATAAAAAAAAGGTTTATTTGAAAAGTGTTCTAAATGCTCCAAACCGTCGAAATATGCATTAAAACATCATTTTACAATATTTTTCGATTTTTTCAATGCTTTGGCTATTTTTAAAAATACCTGAAGCATTGAAAAAATCGAAAAATATGGTAAAATGATATTTTACTGCATGTTTCGATGATTTGGAGCATTTAGAACGCTTGTCATACAAACCTGATTTTTTAGCTAAAATTAATGGATTTTCCAATTTTTTTTATCAGAATTACTAATGGGATTGAAATTTTCGATGCTTTTCATCTTTTTAAAGTATATTACATATTTTTCAAAAAGGATATAAAATTTCGATGAAACTCAGAAATAACTTTGAATATTTCATATATTTTTTTAAAAATACCAAAAGCATTGAAAAAATCAGAATTACTAATGGAATTGAAATTTCTGCTGAAAGTTACCTAAATATGTCATTTTTGTGTAGTATTGTGTCAATATATATTTCAAGTGTGAAAATCCATGTATTTTAGCTAAAATGAAAGGTTTAATTGAAAAGTGCTCTAAATGCTGAAAATCGTGGAAATATGCACTAAAACATCATTTTACCATATTTTTCGATTTTTTCAATGCTTCAGGTATTTTTAAAAATAGTAAAAGCATTGAAAAAATCGAAAAATATGGTAAAATTATGTTTTACTGCATATTTCGATGATTTTGAGCATTTAGAGCACTTTTCAATTAAACCTTACTTTTTAGCTAAAATACATAGATTTTCACACTTGAAATAAATATTGACACAATACTACACTAAAATGTCATATTTAAGTTACTTTCAGCATAAAATTCAATTCAATCAGTAATTCTGATAAAAAAGTTTGAAAATCCATGAATTTTAGCTAAAAAATCAGGTTCATCTGAAAAGTGTTCTAAATCTCTAAATCGTCGGAATATGCAGTAAAACATCATTTTGCCACATTTTTCCATTTTTCAATGCTTTTGGTATTTTTAAAAGAATATATGAAATAATCTAAGTTATTTCTGAATTTCATCGAAATTTTATGGGCTTATTGAAGAATATGTAATATACTTTAAAATGTTGAAAAGCCTCGAAAATTTCAATTCCATTAGTAATTCTGATAAAAAGTTTGAAAATCCATGACTTTTAGCTAAAAAATCAGCTTTGTCTGAAAATTGTTCTAAAAGCTCAAAATCCTCAAAATATGCAGTACAACATCATTTTACAATATTTTTCAATTTTTTCAATGCTTCAAGTATTTCATATATTTCAGGTATTTCACATATTTCATATTTTTTTTAGAAATACCAAAGGCATTGAAAAAATCGAAAAATATGGCAAAATTATGTTTTGCTTCATATTTCGACGATTTAGGGCATTTAGAACACTTCTGAGACAAAAACGGCTTTTCAGCTAAAATTCATGGATTTTCAAACTTTTTTTTATCAGAATTAGTGATGGAATTGCATTTTATGCTGAAAGTAACTTAAATATGACATTTTAGTGTAGCATTGTATCAATATATATTTAAAGTGTGAAAATCCATGTATTTTAGCTAAAAAGTAAGGTTTTATTGAAATGTGCTCTAAATGCTGAAAATCGTCGATATATGCAGTAAAACATCATTTTACCATATCTTTCGATTTTTTAAATGCTTCAAGTATTTTTAAAAACAGCAAAAGTATTGAAAAAATCGAAAAATATGGTAAAATGATGTTTTAATGCATATTTCGACGATTTCGAGCATTTAGAGCACTTTTCAAATTTCACACTTGAAATATATATTGACACAATACTACACTAAAATGTCATATTTAAGTTACTTTCAGCATAAAATTCAACTCTATCAGTAATTCTGATAGAAGAGTTTGAAAATCCATGAATTTTAGCTAAAAAATCAGGTTTGCCTGAAAAGTGTTCTAAATGCTCCAAATCGTCGAAATATGCAGTAAAACAGCATTTTGCCAAATTTTTGGATTCTTTCAATGCTTTTGGTATTTTTAAAAAAATAAATGAAATATTCAAAATTATTTCTGAATTTCATCGAAATTTTAAGGGCTTTTTGGAAAATATGTAATATACTTTAAAATGTTGAAAAGCCTCGAAAATTTCAATTCCATTAGTAAATCTGATAAAAAAGTTCTAAAATCCATGAATTTTAACTAAAAAATCAGCTTCATCTGAAAAGTATTCTAAATGCTCCATATCGTCGAAATATGTAGTGAAACATCATTTTACCATATTTTTCGATTTTTTTCATTGCTTTTGGTATTTTTAAAAAAATATATGAAATATATCAAATACCTGAAATATATGAAATACCTGAAGCGTTGAAAAAATCGAAAAATATGGTAAAATGATGTTTTACGGCATATTTCGACGATTTGGAGCATTTAGAACACTTTTCAGACAAAGCCGATTTTTTAGCTAAAATTCATAGATTTTTTAACATTTTTATCAGAATTGCTAATGGAATTGAAATTTTCGATGCTTTTCATCTTTTTAAAGCATTTTTCAAAAAGCCCATAAAATTTCGATGAAATTCAGAAATAATTTTGAATATTTCATATATTTTTTAAAAATACCAATAGCACTGAAAAATCGAAAAATGTGACAAAATGATGTTTTACTGCATATTTCGACGATTTTCAGCATTTAGAGCACTTTTAAATTAAACCTTACTTTTTAGCTAAAATACATAGATTTTCACACTTGAAATATATGGTTGACACAATACTACACTAAAATGTTGTATTTAAGTTACTTTCAGCATTTAAAAACAATTCCATCAGTAATTCTGATAAAAGTTTGAAAATCCAATGAAATTTTATCTTTAAAATCAGGTTTTGTCTGAAAAGTGTTCTAAATGCCCTAAATCGTCGAAATATGCAGTAAAACATCATTTTCCATATTTTTCGATTTTTTTCAATGCTTTTGGTATTTTTAAAAAAAAATGAAATATTCAAAATTTTTCCTGAATTTATGAAATTTATGGAGCTTTTTGAAAAAATGAAATATTAAAATATGTTAAAAGGGAAATTTCAATTTCAGAAATTTAAAAAATTTTGAAAAACCAGAATTTTTAGCTAAAAAATTTAGGTTTTTTAAATTTTAATCTTAAATTGTCAAAGGAATTAAAATTTTCCATTTTTCATTTTTTAAACCTTTTTTTAAAAAATAAATTGGGAAAAAACAGAAATAATAAATATATTTTAAAAAATACCAAGCCTGAAAAAATTGAAAAATTGGAAAATGATGTTTTCACTGCATTTTGGATTTTTGCAAAACTTTTAAAAATTCTTTTGAAATCATGAAATTTTTCCCCTTAAAAATATTTTACCATATTTTTTCGTTTTTTCAATGATAAAATTTAAATTTTTCTGAATTTCGATAAAATTGGAAACATTTAGACAAAAAATTTTCAAAAATTTTTTAAGCAAATACATATTTTCCACACTTTTAAATTTTTTTTTTAAAAATTTGACAAATACTAATTCAAAATCATTTTTGTTTTTAGTTATTTTTAAAATGAAAAATTTCAATTCCATCAGTAATTCCGATAAAAATTTGAAAAATCCAAAATTTTAGCTAAAAAATCAGGTTGTCTGAAAAGTGTTCTAAATGCTCTAAATCGACGAAAAGCAGAAAACATAATTTTCCATATTTTCGATTTTTTCAATCCCTTTTTGGGATTTTAAAAAATATATGAAATAATGAAAACACAATATATATGAAATATGGAAGATTGAAAAAATCGAAAAATATGGTAAAATGATGTTTTACTGCATATTTCAACGATTTGGAGCATTTAGAACGCTCTTCATACAAACCTGATTTTTTAGCTAAAATTAATGGATTTTCAAACTTTTTTTATCAGAATTACTATTGTAATTGAAATTTTCGAGGCTTTTCAACATTTTAAAGTATATTACATATTTTTCAAAAAGGCCATAAAATTTCGATGAAATTCGGAAATAATTTTGAATAAAATCATATATTTTTTAAAAATACCAAAAGCATTGAAAAAATCGAAAAATGTTGCAAAATGATGTTTTACCGCATATTTCGACGATTTGGAGCATCTTGAACACTTTTCAGACAAACCTGTTTTTATAGCTAAAATTCATGGATATTCAAACTTTTTTACCAGAATTACTGATGGAACTGAATTTTATGCCGAAAGTAACTTAAATATGACATTTTAGTGTAGTATTTTGTCAATATCTATTTCAATTGTGAAAATCTATGTATTTTAGCTAAAAAGTAAGGTTTAATTGAAAAGTCCTCTAAATGGTGAAAATCGTCAAAATATGCAGTAAAACATTATTTTACCATATTTTTCGATTTTTTCAATGCTTTTGCTGTTTTTAAAAATATCTGAAGCATTGAAAAAATCGAAAAATATGGTAAAATGATGTTTTACTGTATATTTCCACGATTTGGAGAATTTAGAACACTTTTCAGACAGAGCTGATTTTTCAGCTAAAATTCATGTATTTTCAAACTTTTTTTATCAGAATTACTAATGGAATTGAAATTTTCGAGGCTTTTCAGCATTTTAAAATATATTACATATTTTTCAAAAAGCCCATACAATTTCGATGAAATTCAGAAATAATTTTGAATATTTCATATATTTTTTAAAAATAGCAAAAGCTTTGAAAAAATCGAAAAAAGTGGCGAAATGATGTTTTACTGCATATTTCGACGATTTAGAGCATTTAGAACACTTCTCAGACAAACCTGATTTTTTAGGTAAAATTCATGGATTTTTAAACTTTTTTATCAGAATTACTGATGGAATTGAATTTTGTGCCGAAAGTAACATAATTATGACATTTTAGTGTAGTACTGTGACAATATATATTTCCTGTGTGAAAATCCATGTATTTTAGCTAAAAAGTAAGGTTGGTTTGAAAAGTGCTCTAAAGCTCCAAACGCGAAATTGCAGTAAAATACATTTTAAAAAATATTTTTGGATTTTTTCAAA
>NW_026508808.1:0-13006 GCF_026875155.1 Cherax quadricarinatus
TGAATATGACATTCCGCAGGCATGCCCCCGATTTTTTTTAATTAAACCACGTCTCAGTTAAGGCAAATGCATCAATGTTACCTGCACTAGCAACTAATCTCAACTCGCCCCATCTTATTCCTAGCACTACGGCAAATTAGCATAATAAACATTGAAAGACTCTCCTTTCTCTTTAACCTTCCTGCTCATTTCTGTTTTTTTACTAACCTATTACTGTCCTTATCACCCAAAGTCCCTGGCTTTTCAATATCTACCTCGTTCTGCTTATTACTAGTTCCCCTAAACTCGTAATATTACTACACTGGGACTTCAAAAGTTTTCCTGCCAAAACCCATACCACTAACTATTCCTAGTTTAAAGTCCTAACGGCTCCCTCCACTGCAGTTGCCAGTGTACCACCCCAGACCTAGAAAAAGTGAACCCCATCCCTGGCATAAAAGTCATTTCTGCCATGGAAGAGTCCCAAATTTGTCAATGAATGTTATCGCATTTTTCCTTACAGTATTTGTCCATCCAGAAATTTGACACCAATTACCCGGACAACCATTCATTTCCAACTCCTCCCCTTGGCAAAATACCACATATGACAGGGTTCCCACCCTTACACCTAATTTTCTATTGCTGACCTATACCTGCTAATCGGGTCTTCACTCCACGTCTGCCAACACTTGCCTCCAGCACTGAGACAGTTTAATAGGATTGCTCCCATTACCTCTCATGATGTCTTTCCAACGGCTAACAATATCCTCCATCCCAGCCCCAAAAAAGCAAACTCTCTGTCTCCTACTCCTGTCCTTCAACCCAGAACGCCCTATCCATACCTAACTTGCTATCCACAACAACAACTATTTTCCCTTGCGTTCCCTTAATGTCTTTCGTCGTGACGTTCCCAGTAGTCGACTCACATTCGTCGGGTAGCACTGAGAATGTATTAGAAGTTTCCACAACAGTTTCCACGGCAGTCTCTTTCTTCTTCATCGTTTCTACCTTTCCATTCGTCTTCTTGATCTTCAACTTCGTTCCCTGCTGCCCAGCCACTGACCATTTTTCCCTTCTTGCCTGAGGACTCAAACGGGAGGACTACTACGAGTCTTCTTGTTTTTCCTGGGTCAGTCGCCGAATCTCCATCTTCGCCCATCCTCAATTCTTCCTTAAGCTGTTGGTAAATTTTGCTCGATGGAGGGCATCTTGCTTCAATTCGTAAAAGAGCGCGCAAACAGGTCTTCACAGAGCTAAGTACACGTCACCATTTGCAATTATTCATGAGTGTGACCAGCTCTACCTGGAGCTCATTACCTTTGTAACTTGGTCATGATTATGACCAGATCTAGTTCATTACCATTGTAACTTGCTCAGCTATCAAAACTTTGGAGTCCAGTCCCTGGACCAATTATGTACCTCTGTAATCTTTTGACTACCGCCCACAGGATGGGTATGGGGTGCATAATAAACATATTAAACTAACTGCGCAAAAGCTAACTCAATCAGGAGCTACTGCGCAGCACGTCCGCACGGCCCAATAGCGATGCGAACTTTAGATAGTCCGTCAAAACTTGCTTGTAAAACATGTCCTTGAACAAATTTTCGTGGTATTACTTAGCCTCCTTCTTGGTGTCAGGAGCTGAGGTTAGACTTCTGCTACCACAATTAGGTAGGTGAGCGCACAGACACACAGAAACACACACACAGACACACAGACACACAGACACACAGACACACAGACACACAGAAACACACACACAGACACACAGACACACAGACACACAGACACACAGACACACAGACACACAGAAACACACACACAGACACACAGAAAACACAGACACACAGACACACAGAACACACAGAAACAACACCCCAGACACACAGACACACAGACACACAGAACACACAGAAACACACACACAGACACACAGACACACAGACACACAGAAACACACACACAGACACACAGACACACAGACACACAGACACACACACACACAAAACACACACACACACACACACACACCACACACACACACACACACACACACACATATACATATACACACACACACACACACACACAAAACACACACACACAACCACACACCACAAAACAACACACGCACACACACACACACACACACACACACACACACACACACACACACACACACACACACACACACACACACACGAAAAGGCAGGGCCAGGAGCCTTCAATTACACACAAGGTGAGTACATACAGGCCGGGGCACATACGTATGTACACATTCACAAAACACATATACGCGCATATGAACGCATATACACGAACACAAACACATACACATACATGCATATACACATACACTACATAAATTGGTATGACTGGTACTTACACAGTCTCCACTCACAGGTTTACGGGCACATTGCACCAAAGACTGACGGGGGGAAAGGGTGGTGACTATATTCTACGCCATCCCGGAGTACCACTGATGATGCTGGGGTCGGGCCAACATCGGTGACGGGATGGCCCACTCCTTCAGGTTCCTCTACTGGAAGGTCTGCTGCTAACGCCTGAACCAAAAGACCCCAAGAAGAAGAGGCGAGGTCGCTCCATACGTTCTTCCAGAAGGTGAGTCGTTACCACACCTCAACAACAGGCAAGAAAAAGTCTTCAGTGGACAGAACGTCTCTTCATATTATGTAATTTAGTTTAGTGTTGTGGCTCCCAGTGTGATGTTAATATTAAAAACTGTCGGCGAATTCCTTCTTGAAGATATTAATCCCCTTTGACCTTAACCTCTCCCACCTTACCTGTCTTCTCCGGGATCCTCTCCTGCGTCATCTCCCACACCTCTAACTACAGGAAGGGAGCCCAAATGCCAGGTTGTAAGCTACGCCCCACCTCACTGTTTACTAAGAATTTTCAGTATTGTTTTTTTTAGCCGCAAACGGCTGTGCACTAGCGACTCTTTGATCGTTTTTTTAACTATCTTCCTGCTAAATAAAAATAAGACCAACAATACACGTATTTACCCCACTGATGTGTCTGGGAAATTTTGCTCCCGTTACCCTAGTTTCCTCTCAACCTGGAGCACTGTTACTGATGTTAACCCCTCAAGGAAGGCTCCTTGACGCTGGTGAGGGGCTCTTGATCTAGGGAATTGGATCTGTGCTCCAGTTGGATCTGTGCTCCAGTTCCCTGAATTAAGCCTGAATGCCTTCCATCCCCCCATAGGCGCTGTATAATCCTACGGGTTTAGTGCTTCCCCCTTGATTATAATAATAATAATACTGATGTTAAGCTATCAAGAATGTTTACAACTGTTGTGAGTAAGATGGTTGATAGGAAGGGACAATACTTATGTATGTTCAGTATATGTGCGGTAGAAATAACCATTGAAAACACTAAGTAGAAATAAACTTATTGCAATGCATGTTTACCTGGAGTTTACCTGAAGAGAGTTCCGGGGGTCAACGCCCCCGCGACCCGGTCTGTGACCAGGCCTCCTGGTCACAGGATTATCACAGAATTATCTTGGTACAATATGAGGATTGTTGGAACATGACTGATGGAAGGGAAGAGATAAATTAGAAAATATAAATTAATTAAAGACAACTTCATGCACCTCAGTAAACTATAATATAATTTGATAACATGCTGCCAACTCCTGATTTAATAATACTAAATAATACGTAACATGAAACTACTGACTAATTATTCCTTTCAGGAGACTAAATTTAACTAAAATAAATATCTTAGTCGTCGTCAGGATACACATGTGTCTGCAGTGACAAGAACAGCGTCCTGGGGAAGGGATTCCCTAATGGCTACTTTATTAAAACCTTATTTCTATATGAAATAAAACCCAGTTTACCTTTCCTCTGAGATATAATAGGATCCCTAGAACCCAGCGGTAATATAAGACATCTACTGTACCACTGTATAGTCTACAAGGGTGCTGGGTTTGTGGTGCCTTGATGCAAGGAGGGTGGAGCCTTCTTGATGCAAGGAGGGTGGAGCCTTCTTGATGCAAGGAGGGTGGAGCCTTCTTGATGCAAGGAGGGTGGAGCCTTCTTGATGCAAGGAGGGTGGAGCCCCTTTTTGATGCAAGGAGGGTGAGCCTTCTTGATGCAAGGAGGGTGGAGCCTTCTTGAAGCAAGGGGGGTTTGGGGCCTTCTTGATGCAAGGAGGGTTTGGGGCCTTCTTGATGCAAGGAGGGTGGAGCCTTCTTGATGCAAGGAGGGTGGAACCTTCTTCATGCAAGGAGGGTGGAACCTTCTTGATGCAAGGAGGGTGGAGCCTTCTTGATGCAAGGAGGGTGGAGCCTTCTTGATGCAAGGAGGGTGGAAAACCCTTTTTGATGCAAGGAGGGTGGAGCCTTCTTGATGCAAGGACGGTGGAACCTTCTTGATGCAAGGAGGGTGGAGCCTTCTTGATGCAAGGAGGGTGGAACCTTCTTGATGCAAAGAGGGTGGAGCCTTCTTGATGCAAGGGGGTGGAACCTTCTTGATGCAAAGGGGGGGGAGCCCTCTTGATGCAAGGAGGGTGGAGCCTTCTTGATGCAAGGAGGGTGGAACCTTCTTGATGCAAGGAGGGTGGGGCCTTCTTTATGCAAGGACAGTGGAACCTTCTTGATGCAAGGAGGTGGAGCCTTTTTGATGCAAGGAGGGTGGAACCTTCTTGATGCAAAGAGGGTGGAGCCTTCTTGATGCAAGGAGGGTGGAACTTCTTGATGCAAAGGGGTGGAGCCTTCTTGAGCAAGGACGGTGGAGCCTTCTTGATGCAAGGACGGTGGAAACCTTCTTGATGCAAGGAGGGTGGGGCCTTCTTGATGCAAGGAGGGTGGAACCTTCTTGATGCAAGGAGGTGGAGCCTTCTTGATGCAAGGAGGGTGGAGCCTTCTTGATGCAAGGAGGGTGGAGCCTTCTTGATGCAAGGAGGGTGGAACCTTCTTGATGCAAGGAGGGTGGAACCTTCTTGATGCAAGGAGGGTGGAGCCTTCTTGATGCAAGGAGGGTGGAACCTTCTTGATGCAAGGAGGGTGGAACCTTCTTGATGCAAGGAGGGGGGAGTCTTCTTGATGCAAGGAGGGTGGAACCTTCTTGATGCAAGGAGGGTGGAGCCTTCTTGATGCAAGGAGGGTGGAGCCTTCTTGATGCAGGGAGGGTGGAGCCTTCTTGATGCAAGGAGGGTGGAACCTCTTGATGGGAAGGAGGGGGGAGCCTTTTTGATGCAGGGAGGGTGGAGCCTTCTTGATGCAAGGAGGGTGGGGCCTTCTTGATGCAAGGAGGGGGGAACCTTCTTGATGCAAGGAGGGTGGAGCCTTCTTGATGCAAGGAGGGTGGAGCCTTCTTGATGCAGGGAGGGTGGAGCCTTCTTGATGCAAGGAGGGTGGAACCTTCTTGATGCAAGGAGGGTGGAGCCTTCTTTTATGCAAGGAGGGTGGAGCCTTCTTGATGCAAGGAGGTGGAGCCTTCTTGATGGGAAGGAGGGTGGAACCCTTTTTGATGCAAGGAGGGTGAGCCTTCTTGATGCAAGGAGGGTGGAGCCTTCTTGATGCAGGGGGGGTGGACCTTCTTATGCAAGAGGGTGGAGCCTTCTTGATGCAAGGAGGGTGGGGCCTTCTTGATGCAAGGAGAGGGAACCTTCTTGATGCAAGGAGGGTGGAGCCTTCTTGATGCAAGGGGGGGTGGAGCCTTCTTGATGCAAGGAGGGTGGAGCCTTCTTGATGCAAGGAGGGTGGAGCCTTCTTGATGCAAGGAGAGTGGAACCTTCTTGATGCAAGGAGGGTGGAGCCTTCTTGATGCAAGGAGGGTGGAACCTTCTTGATGCAAGGAGGGTGGGAAGCCTTCTTGATGCAAGGAGAGTGGAACCTTCTTGACGCAAGGAGGGTGGAGCCTCTTGATGCAAGGAGGGTGGAGTCTTCTTGATGCAAGGAGAGTGGAACCTTCTTGATGCAGGGAGGGTGGAACCTTCTTGATGCAGGGAGGGTGGAACCTTCTTGATGCAAGGAGGGTGGAACCTCCTTGATGCAAGGAGGGTGGAACCTTCTTGATGCAGGGAGGGTGGAGCCTTCTTGATGCAGGAGGGTGAACCTTCTTGATGCAAGGGGGGTGGAACCTTCTTTATGCAGGGAGGGTGAAACCTTCTTGACGCAAGGAGGGTGGAACCTTCTTGATGCAAGGAGGGTGTAGCCTTCTTGATGCAAGGAGGGTGGAGCCTTCTTGATGCAAGGAGGGTGGGGCCTTCTTGATGCAAGGAGGGTGGAGCCTTCCTTGATGCAAGGGGGTGGAGCCTTCTTGATGCAAGGAGGGTGGAATCTTCTTGATGCAAGGAGGGTGGAGCCTTCTTGATGCAAGGAGGTGGAACCTTCTTGAGCAAGGAGGGTGGAACCTTCTTGATGCAAGGAGGGTGGAGCCTTCTTGATGCAAGGGGGGTGGAAACCTTCTTGATGCAAGGGGGGTGGAGCCTTCTTGAAAGCAAGGAGGTGGAGCCTTCTTGATGCAAGGAGGGGGAGCCTTCTTGATGCAAGGAGGGTGGAGCCTCTTGATGCAAGGAGGTTTGGGAAACCCTTTTTCAGCAAGGAGGGTGGAACCTTCTTGATGCAAGGAGGGTGGAGCCTTCTTGTGCAAGGAGGGTGGAGCCTTCTTGATGCAAGGGGGGTGGAACCTTCTTGATGCAAGAGGGTGGAGCCTTCTTGATGCAGGGACGGTGGAACCTTCTTGAAAGCAAGGAGGTGGAAACCTTCTTGATGCAAGGAGGGTGGAACCTTCCCTTGGGTGCAAAGAGGGTGGAGCCTTCTTGATGCAAGGAGGGGGAACCTTCTTGATGCAAGGAGGGTGGAAACCTTCTTGATGCAAGGAGGGGGGAGCCTTCTTGATGCAAGGGAGGGTGAACCTTCTTGATGCAAGGAGGGTGGAGCCTTCTTGATGCAAGGACAGTGGAACCTTTCTTGATGCAAGGAGGGTGGAGCCTTCTTGAAGCAAGGAGGGTGAACCTTCTTTATGCAAAGAGGGTGGAGCCTTCTTGATGCAAAAGGAGGTGGAAGCTTCTTGAGCCCAAAGGGGGGTGGAGCCTTCTTGATGCAAGGAGGGTGGAGCCTTCTTGATGCAAGGACGGTGGAACCTTCTTGATGCAAGGAGGGTGGAGCCTTCTTGATGCAAGGAGGGTGGAACCTTCTTGATGCAAGGAGGGTGGGGCCCTTTTTGATGCAAGGGGGGTGGAGCCTTCTTGATGCAAGGGGGGTGGAGCCTTCTTGATGCAAGGAGGGTGGAACCTTCTTGATGCAAGGAGGTGGAACCTTCTTGATGCAAGGAGGGTGGAGCCTTCTTGATGCAAGGAGGGTGGAACCTTCTTGAAAGCAAGGAGGGTGAACCTTCTTGATGCAAAGGGGGGTGGAGTCTTCTTGATTTCAAGGAGGGTGGAACCTTCTTGATGCAAGGAGGGTGGAGCCTTCTTGATGCAAGGAGGGTGGAGCCTTCTTGATGCAGGGAGGGTGGAGCCTTCTTGATCAAGGAGGGTGGAACCTTCTTGATGCAAGGAGGGTGGAGCCTTCTTGATGCAGGGAGGGTGGAGCCTTCTTGATGCAAGGAGGGTGGAGCCTTCTGATGCAAGGAGGGTGGAACCTTCTTGATGCAAGGAGGGGAGCCTTCTTGATGCAAGGAGGGTGGAGCCTTCTTGATGCAGGGGGGGTGGAGCCTTCTTGATGCAAGGAGGGTGGAACCTTCTTGATGCAAGGAGGGTGAGCCTTCTTGATGCAAGGAGGGTGGAGCCTTCTTGATGCAAGGAGGGTGGAGCCCTTTTTGATGCAAGGAGGGTGGAACCTTCTTGATGCAAGGAGGGTGGAGCCTTCTTGATGCAAGGAGGGTGGAGCCTTCTTGATGCAGGAGGGTGGAACCTTCTTGATGCAGGAGGGGGGAACCTTCTTGATGCAAAGGAGGGTGGAACCTCCTTGAATGCAAGGAGGGTGGAACCTTCTTGATGCAGGGAGGGTGGAGCCTTCTTGATGCAGGGGGGGTGGAACCTTCTTGATGCAAGGAGGGTGGAACCTTCTTTATGCAGGGAGGGTGAAACCTTCTTGACGCAAGGAGGGGGGAACCTTCTTGATGCAAGGAGGGTGTAGCCTTCTTGATGCAAGGAGGTGGGGCCTTCTTGATGCAAGGAGGGTGGAGCCTTCTTGATGCAAGGAGGGTGGAGCCTTCTTGATGGCAAGGAGGGTGGAGCCTCTTGATGCAAGGAGGGGAACCTTCTTGATGCAAGGAGGGGGGAGCCTTCTTGATGCAAGGAGGGTGGAACCTTTTTGATGCAAGGAGGTGGAACCTTCTTGATGCAAGGGGGGTGGAGCCTTCTTGATGCAAGGAGGGGGGAGCCCCTTTTTGATGCAAGGAGGGTGGAACCTTCTTGATGCAAGGAGGGTGGAACCTTTTTGATGCAAGGAGGGTGGAGCCTTCTTGATGCAAGGAGGGTGGAGCTTCTTTATGCAAGGAGGGTGGAACCTTCTTGATGCAAGGAGGGTGGAAAACCCTTCTTGATGCAAGGAGGGTGGATCCTTCTTGATGGGAAGGAGGGTGGAGCCTTCTTGATGCAGGGAGGTGGAAAACCCTTTTTGATGCAAGGAGGGTTTGGGGCCTTCTTGATGCAAGGAGGGTGGAACCTTCTTGATGCAAGGAGGGTGGATCCTTCTTGATGCAAGGAGGGGGGCCCTTCTTGATGGGAAGGAGGGGGGAGCCTTCTTGATGCAAAGGGGGGTGGAAACCTTCTTGATGCAAGGAGGGTGAACCTTCTTGATGCAAGGAGGGTGGATCCTTCTTGATGCAAGGAGGGTGGGAGCCTTCTTGATGCAAGGAGGGTGGAGCCTTCTTTATGCAAGGAGGGTGGAGCCTTCTTGATGCAAGGGGGGTGGAACCTTCTTTGATGCAAGGAGGGTGGAGCCTTCTTGATGCAAGGAGGGTGGAACCTTCTTGATGCAAGGAGGTGGAGCCTTCTTGATGCAAGGAGGGTGGAGCCTTCTTGATGCAAGGAGGGTGGATCCTTCTTGGATGCAAGGACGGGGGAACCTTCTTGATGCAAGGAGGGGGGAGCCTTCTTGATGCAAGGGGTGGAGCCTTCTTTATGCAAGGAGGGGGGGAGCCTTCTTGATGCAGGGGGGGGTGGAACCTTCTTGATGCAAGGAGGGTGGATCCTTCTTGAAAGCAAGGAGGGTTGGGGCTTCTTTATGCAAGGAGGGGGAACCTTCTTGATGCAAGGAGGGTGGATCCTTCTTGATGCAAGGAGGGGGAGCCTTCTTGATGCAAGGAGGGTGGAGCCTTCTTGATGCAAGGAGGGTGGAGCCTTCTTGATGCAAGGAGGGTGGACCTTCTTGATGCAAGGAGGGTGGAACCTTCTTGATGCAAGGAGGGTGGAGCCTTTTTGATGCAAGGTGGGTGGAACCTTCTTGATGCAAGAGGGTGGAGCCTTCTTGATGCAAGGAGGGTGGAACCTTTTTGATGCAAAGGGGGTGGAGCCTTCTTGATGCAAGGAGGGTGGAACCTTCTTGATGCAAGGAGGGTGGAGCCTTCTTGATGCAAGGAGGGTGGAGCCTTCTTGATGCAAGGAGGGTGGAACCTTCTTGATGCAAGGAGGGTGGAGCCTTCTTGATGCAAGGAGGGTGGAACCTTCTTGATGCAAGGAGGGTGGAGCCTTCTTGATGCAAGGAGGTGGAACCTTCTTGATGCAAGGAGGGTGGAACCTTCTTGATGCAAGGAGGGTGGAGCCTTCTTGATGCAAGGAGGGTGGAGCCTTCTTGATGCAAGGAGGGTGGAGCCTTCTTGATGCAAGGAGGGTGGAACCTTCTTGATGCAAGGAGGGTGGAACCTTCTTGATGCAAGGAGGGTGGAACCTTCTTGATGCAAGGAGGGTGGAACCTTCTTGATGCAAGGAGGGTGGAGCCTTCTGCTTCATCCATCTTACCTCAAACTTCTAGACAATTGATGATAGTAATTTAATCCATATATATATATATATATATATAATATATATATATATATATATATATATATATATATATATATATATATATAATATATATATATATATATATATATTCCTTGTCAACATGTGACGTTGGTGTAGGTTTTGACCTGTGTTGGTTGTCCTCTCTGTACACTCCCATGTAATAAACTGATGTAACTCGTTCTCACCTGGGACACAAGAACACAAGGTCGTTAAAACGTCTATTCGTTGTTATGAAGTGTTATTAAGAGATAAGAGTAGGATACGTTAATAGTCAGGAAGTGCCGCTTTCCAGAGATTTTTCATTTGTCTGTCTAACTTCACTAATAATACTGATGGTGGAGACCAAAACAGACGAAAGTTTGTTGACACGAACTTACGTTTAAATCTTATAGATTAAGTGTTGATGAAGTGTTATTACGAGTGAGAAGTGTTTGTATTTTATTTGTTATTAGATATTTCATTCTGCCAGCGGGAGATATTTATGTCATGCCACTGTATTATCGTAGCTACAAGACATTGATTTTATTTCAGAAATTCTGAGAAATCAAGTGTGCAGGTGTGATAATGTCACAAGACTACGTGTCCCTTGAGAGTATAGTTTAGTTAAATATTCATATTATGGTCAGTTTGTCTGGTATATCAAACCGCAAGCTGTGTGACTCACTTTGTTATTATCTACGGAATAGTACCTGTGTGTACCTGTGCGTACTTGTGTGTACCTGTGTGTACCTGTGTGTTGGTGAAGAATGAGACACTTGTGAAACATTTGGGAATCTTTAGTGAAGAAACGTTTCGCCAGTCAGTGACTTCTTCAGTCCAGTACAGAGAATAACAGGGGAATATGAAGTGGAGTTGATATGTTCAGACCATCATTGATGACCCGAGCACATCAACACATACATGTGAACACATATATGTGACCCATATTGATCGCCCGTAGTACATAAGTTGATAAGACATGTACAACAGTTAGGTATCTTTATTTCCTAAGGTTTCGCCCACACAGAAGGCTTCCTTAGTCTAATACAGAGGAGGCAGCAGAAGCAGTAGAGATATAAAGATGATATAATCAGTCCATCACTCTGGAAGACGGAGTTTTGAGGTGGTCAGTCCCTCAGCCTGGACAAGAGTTTTGCTCCATAGTCTGGAACAGTTCGAAGCTGAAGTAACAGATTACTTATATACTGTCAAGGTGAGGCGGAGAAAATCTTGACGACATAAGAGGCGTGGTCTGTGATACTTCAATACTGAAACTATGTATTGTGCCAAAACAAAAGCATTCACATTGCTAAACTCACAAACTAGTATTTAGTCACTTAGCCATAATACCAACTTACCTCATAATTTGTAATATTTTAAATTTAAGAATTAATCTAAGTCTGCCGGAAATGCCTAGCCATGCTAGGTGTTCTAGTGGCACACTCTGTAATTATTATTTTACTACATGTAAACCACACAATAACCAAATTCTGTAAACTCAGCATTGTAATCCTTATAGAGAATAAACTTTGAATTAAATTGAATTGAATTTAAATGAATAGTAGAAGTAAGAAGGTAGTCACTGAGAGGCAGTGTAGCAAACCTACTGGGCAAGTCCTCAAATCCAACCTTTCTCACTCGTAATTAGTGGTCAGGCAATAAAGTTGTCGAAGATTCCCTTCAAATCGCTTGTTCTCTCTAGGCTGGAATACTGCTGTACAGTAACTGCTCCCTTCAATGCAGGTGAAATAGCAGACTTGGAGAGTGTAACAAAGAACCCTCAGGGCACACATAAGTACGATAAGGCACCTAAATTACTGGGAATGGTTGAAGTCCCTTGATTTGTATTCCCTGGCACGCAGCCGAGAGAGATACATGATAATAACACTCTTGAAAATCCAGAGGATTACTAAACCCAAAATTGAACACGAAAATCACTCCCTATGAAAGCAAAAGACTTGGCAGGAGATGCAACATTCCCCCAGTGAAAAGCAGGGGTGCCACGAGTACACTGAAGACAACACAGTGAGAATCCGGGGCCCAAGACTGTTCAACTACCTCCCAGCATACATGAGGGGGATTACCAGTAGACCCCTGGCTGTCTTCAAGAAGGCACTGGACAGGCACCTAAAGTTAGTACCTGACCAGCCGGGTTGTGGTTCGCACGTCAGTTTGCGTGCGACCATCAATAACAGCCTGATTGATCAGACCCTAATCCACCACGAGGCCTGGTCTCAGACTGTACCGCGGGGGGGTTGACCTCCGAAACCCTCTCCAAGTATACCATGATGCCGTTTGTTGCAGTGTCCCGATAGTGTAAATGTGATAATGGTATACACCACCGACATGTTGGTTTAAATAAGACACATGTGCAACAGTTAAGAATCGTTATTTTCCCAAACGTTTTCCCCCTCTACAGTAGGCCTTCTTCAGTCGGATACAGGGTAGCACGCCTCTTTATTGTCCCCAAAATTTTCTGCGCCTAACCTCTGACAGTATACAAGTCTTCCTTAATTGGTCAAGCTTCACAATGTTCCAGAACCTCTTTTCCCGGCTGAGGGACTGACTACCTCAAAACAAGTCTTCGAGGGGGATGGACTGATTACAAACATCTTAACATTTTCACTGCTTCGATCCCTCCTCTTACTCGACTGAAGAAGCGACTGAAGACGAAACCCTACCAGAGTAAATATATCTAACTATTGCACATGTGTCTTACTTATCAACTTGTCAGTACTGCATACCATTTTTTATTTAGGCAGTAGATAAAACATAACCCACATAACCCACTGACTGTATCAGTCCCGTACGACAACATTTGTACTGGCAAATATACAGGGTCTGAAGCCATCCTAAAATAACACAATATCTTTTATCAGTGGAAATCCTGACAGAGGCAAGGTTCGCGGCTTCCACAAGACCTCACACAGAAGTCACTTTAAAATCGAAATATGGATACCAGGGAACAACTTATTCAGATGCGACAGAAAGAACAGGCAACAAGGGGAGGTTTGACCTGTTTGTCACAGAGTACGCATTTCTTTAAAATCATAAACACCA
>NW_026508809.1:0-12794 GCF_026875155.1 Cherax quadricarinatus
CTTTTTTATATTTCCCGTTCTGGACAGGGTTTCCCCTTTTCAAATTTTCTTGTTTTAGACGGGTTTTTTCATATTTCATTGTTTCTGACAGTTTTTCCCGATATTCATGGTTATGGACGGGTTTCCCGACATATTTCAATGCTCTGGACCCGGTTTTTCGTTATATTTCATTGTTTTGGACGGGTTTTTCCCTTTTATACGCATGGTTTTGGACTGGTTTCCCTGTCTTTTCATTGTTATGGGCGGTTTTCCCTGTCATTTTTTTTTGGACGGGTTTTCCCCTTTATTTTCATTTTTGGACGGGGTTTTCCCCGTCTATTTATTTTTTGGGCGGGTTTCCTTTCATATTTCATTGTTCTGGGCGGTTTCCCCCCTCATATTTCATTGTTTTTTGACGAGTTTCCTTCCCTTTTTTATTGTTCCGGACGATTTTTCCCTCAATTTCATTCTTCTGGCTGGTTTCCCTGTCATACTTCTTTCTTCGGCGAATTTCCCTCTCTACTTCATTGTTTCGGCGGGTTTTCCCTTTTCATTTTCATTTTTATGGACGGGTTTTTCCCCCTCATATTTTATTGTTCTGGACTGGTTTTCCTTTTCATATTCGTTTTTCTGGGCGGGTTTCCCTTTTATTTCTAATTTTGGAGGGTTTATTTTCATATTTCATTGTTCTTGGGGGGTTTCCTTTCATATTTCATTGTTCTGGACTGGTTTTCCTTCTCATATTTTAATTTCTGGCGGTTTTTCCTTCAATATTCCATTGTTCTTTATGGGGTTTTTTTCTCATATTTCCTTTCTCTGACGGGTTTCCTCCTCATATTTTTCCCTTTTCTGGACGGGTTTCCTTCTCATATTTCATTTTTCATTACGGGTTTCCTTTTCATTTTATTTTCTGGACGGGGGTTTTCCCTGTCATATTTCATTTTTCGGGCGATTTCCCTGTCATAATCATAGTTTTTGGAAGGTTTCAATGCATATTCATTGTTTTTGAGGGTTTTCCCTTTTATATTTCTGTTCTGGGCGGGTTTCCCTCTTATAATTTCTTGTTTTGAATTTCCTTCTTAATTTCATTGTTCGGACTTTCCCTGTATATTTCATTTTATGGCGGGGTTTTCCCTCATATTTTATTGTTCTGGGCTTTTTTTCCTTTTTCATATTTTTATTGTTATGGACGGGTTTCCCTCTCATATTTTTTGTTTTGACGGTTCCTTCTCATATTTCGTTGTTCTGGACGGGTTTCCCTTCATATTTTATTTTTCGAAAAGGTTTTTTCCCGCATATTTTTTAATTCGGACGGGGTTTTATTCTCATATTTCATTTTTTCCGGCGGGGTTTCCTTTTCAATTTCATTGTTCTGGCGGGTTTCCTTCTCAATTTCATTCTTCTGGACGGGGTTTTCCTCTCATATTTCATTTTTTGGACAGTTTTCCTCCATATTTCATTGTTCTGAACGGTTTTTTCCCCGTCATTTCTTTGTTCTGGACAGGTTTTTTCCCCCATATTTCTTCTACTACATGTTTTCTCCTCACAATTTTTGTTCTGGCGGGGTTTTTTCTCATATTTTATTTTTTAAGGAGGGTTTCCCTTCATATTTTTATTTTCTGGACGGTTTTTTCCCCCCTCATATTTCATTTTTTTACGGTTTCCCCCTTTAATTTCATTTTTGGACGGTTTCCCCTCATATTCCATTTTTGCTGGACGGTTTCCCTGTCTATTTCATTTCTGGGCGGGTTTTTATTTTCCCTATTCATTGTTTCTATGGGTTTCGTTTTTCCCCCATTTCCCTTTTCTGGGCGGGTTTTCCTTCTCATATTTTTTTGCTCTGGAGGGGTTTCCCTGTCTTTTTCAATGTTCTGGACCCGTTTCCCCCTCAAACTCTTTTCGGGGCGGGTTTCCCTCTCATATTTCATTTTTCTGGGCGGGTTTTTCCTTTTCAATTTTTATTGTTCTGGACGGGGGTTTTCCCCGTAAAATTTCATTGTTCTTTGGGCGGGTTTTCCTGTCAATTTCATTTTTCTGGGGGGATTCCCCCTCATATTTCTTTTTTCTTGACATTCCTTCGCGTATTTCTTATTTTGGGCGGGTTTCCTCAAAATTTTTATGGTTGTGGACGGGTTCACTGTTATATTTACCGTTTTTGGGCGGGTTTTCCTGTCTATTTCATTGATTTGGGCGGTTTTCCTTTAATTTCTTTTTCTGGACTGGGTTTCCCTTCCTTTTCATTCTTCTGGGCGGGGTTTTCCCTTCTCATATTTTATTGTTTTGGAAAGGTTTTCCCCAACATATTTTTATTTTATAAACTTTTTTCCCCGTCATATTGCATTGTTCTGGACAGTTTCCCTGCATTTTCATTGTTCGCGGGTTTTTTCCCTTTATATTCATCTTCTGGACGGGTTTTTCCCTTTTATTTTATTTTCGGCGGTCTCCCTTCTTTTTTCTTTGTCTGGACGGGGTTTTCCCTTTTCATTTCATTCTCTGACTTTCCCCCTTCCCCATTTTTATGTTCTGGACGGTTTTTCCCCGTCATATTTTGTGTTCTGGACTTTTTCACTTCCATATTTCATTGTTTTTGGCGGTTTCCCCATCATATTTCATTTTTCTGGGCGGGGTTTTCCTTCATATTTCATAATTCTGGGCGGGGGTTTTATTTCCCTTTTTTCATTGTTCTGGGCGGGTTTCCTTCTCAATATCTTGCTAGACGGGTTACCTCTCATATTTCATTGTTCGGACAGGTTTTTCCCCGCCCTATTTCATTGTTTGGGCGGTTTCCCCCTCAAATTTCTTGTTCTGGGGAGGTTCCTTCTCTTATTTTTGTTATGGAGGGGTTTCTCTGTCATATTTTATTGTTCTGGATGGGTTTTTCTGTCACATTTCTTGCTCTGGGGGGTTTTTTTCCTCATTTTTTTGTTCTCACGAATTTTTTTCCTCATATTTTCATTTTTTCTGGACGGTTTTTCCCGTCATTTTCATTGTTTTGGCGGGTTTCCCTTTTCTTATTCATTGTTATGGGGGGGGTTTCTCTGTCAATTTTTTTGTTCTGGGGTGGTTTATCTTCACTTTCATTGCTCTTGGCGGGTTTTCCTTCCATTTTATTTGTTCCACAAATTTTTTTCTCAATTTCATTGTTCTGACGGGTTTCCTTTTCATATTTCATTGTTTTGGACGGTTTTCCCGTCATATTCATTGTTCGGCAGGTTTCCCCGCATAATAATGGTTCGGACGTGTTTCCCTTTTCAATTTTATTTTCTGGCCGGTTTCCCCCTCAAAATTTATTTTTCTGGACGCGTTTCCCTCTTTAATCTTCATTGTTCTGGAGGGTTTTTCCCGCTATTTTATTTTTCGGACCGTTTCCGTCCCAATTTTGTTGTTCTGGACGCGTTTTCCCTCTCATATCCATTTTTTCTGGGCTGTTTTCCCTTTTCAATTTCATTTTCCGTGGGTTTCCTTCTCATATTTTTTGTCTTTATGGGTTTTCGTCCTCATTTTTCATTTTTTTACGGGTTTTCGTTTTTCAATTTCTTTTTTTTCGGACGGTTTCCTTCTCATATTTCATTGCTCTGGACGGGTTTTTCCCGTCATTTTCAATTTTTAGACCGGTTCCCCCTCATCTCTTTGTTTTTTGGACGGTTTTTTCCCCTCATATTTCATTGTTCGGGGCGGGGTTTCCTTTTCCCATTTAAATTGCTCGGACGGGGGTTTTCCCGTCAATTTTTCCCTTTTTCGGCAGGGTTTTTCCTGTAAATTCATTTTTCTGGACGGGTTTCCCGTCTATTTCCTGTTAAGGACGGGCTTACGGTCAATTTCCCTTGTATCGGACGGGTTTCCCTGCCCCATTTTCCCTTTTTCTGGACGGGGTTTCCCCCGACATATTTTCCCTTTTTTCGGACGGTTTTTCCCCATCATATTTCGTTGTTCTGGCATGTTAATTCTAATTTCATTGTTTTGGACGGGTTTCCTCGCGTTTTCATTTTCTGGACGGGGTTTTCCCTTCTCATATTTCATTGTTAGGGCGGTTTTCACTGTTTTATTCCGTTTTGGCGGTTTTCCGTCATATTTCATTCTTCGGAGGGTTTCCCTTTTTCCCTATTTCATTTTCCGGAGAGTTTCCCTGACATATTTCATTGTTCTGAAGGTTTCCCGTGATATTGCATTGTTCTGGGCTAGTTTCCCTTCAATTTTTATTGCTGTGGGCGGTTTTTCCCCCCTCATCTTCATTCTATGGACGGGTTTTTCCCTTGTCATTTTTCATTGTTTTGGCCGGTTTTTCCCTGTCATATTCATTGTTTTGGACGGGTTTCCTTTTCATATTTCATTGTTCTGGACGGGGTTCCCCGTTATTTTTTATTCTTCGGGCGGGTTTCCTGTCAATTTCATTCTTCGGACGGGTTTCCCCCAATACTTTAAATTCGGACGGTTTCCTTCCCAATTTGTTGTTTCTGACGGGGTTTAGCCTCAATTTCATTGTTCGGGACGGGTTTCATTTCATATTTCATTTTTTGGAATGGTTTTCCCGGCCATATTTCATTTCGGACGGGTTTTCCCTTCTCATATTTCATTGTTTTGAGGGTTTCGTTTTTCCTATTTCATTTTTCTTTACGGGTTTCGTTCTCATATTTCCTTGTTCGGGACGGGTTTCCTTCTTATATTTCCTTGTTCTGGACGGGGTTCCTTTTCATATTTCATTGACTGGGGCGAGTTTTTTTTTTTCAATTTCTTCGTTCAGGACGGGTTTCCGTTTTTAAATCATTGCTCCTATTTCCCTGCATATTTTATTGTTCTGGACGGGTTTCCCTGCCATATATCATGGTTCTGGACGGGGTTTATTCTCAATTTCATTGTTCTGGGCGGGGTTTCCCTGTCCTATTTCAATGTTTGGGCCTTTCCCTTTCATATTTCATTTTTCTGGCGTTTCCCTTTCATATCGCTGGTTTTTTTAAATGGTTTCCATGCATATTTCATTGCCATGGGCGGTTTTTCCCCTTTATGTTTCATTGTTCGGACGGGGTTTTCCTGTAATTTTCATTGTTCTTAAAGATTCCTTGTCATATTTCATTTTTCTTGCGATTTTTTTTCCATATTTCATTGTTTGGACGGGTTTCCCCCTTTTATTCATTGTTCTGAAGGGTTTCCCTGTCATATTTTATTTTTTTCGGACGGGTTTCCCGTCATAATTTCTTGTTTTTGATTTTTTTCCCGTCACATTCATTCTTCTGGACGGTTTTTCCTTCCGATATTTCATTTCTCGTAGAGGGTTTTTCTTCCCTATTTCATTTTTCTGAAGGTTTCCCCGTCATTTCATTGTTTTTGGGCGGTTTCCCTCTCATACTTCATTGTTCTGGGTTGGTTTTCCCTCATATTTCTTGTTATGGGCGGGTTCCTTCTCATATTTTATTGTTCTGGCCGGGTTTTCCCCTCCTATTTTATTTTTCTGACGGTTTCTTCTCTATTTCATTTTTCTTTAGGGTTTCGTTTATTTCATTTGTTTTTTCTTTTTCGGGTTTTGTTCTCCACGTTTCTTTGTTCTGGACTGGTTTTTTCTTCATATTCATTTTTTGGCCGGGGTTTCCTTTTATTTTTATTGTTGTGACATTTTTCCCCCTCTATTTTATTGTTCGGCCGGTTTCCTTCTTATATTTTTTTGTTTGCGGGTTTTTGTTTTCTATTTTATTGTTCTGGGCGGTTTTCCCTTTTCACTTTCATTGTTTGAGGGTTTCGTTCTCATATTTCATTTTCTGGACTGTTTTCCTTTTCAATTTCCTTCTTCTGGGCGGTTTTCCTGTCAATTTCATTGTTCTGGACCGTTTCCCTCTCAATTTTTATTGTTCCGGGGGCGCGTTTCCCCCCCTCCCAACTCATTGTTCTGGACGGGTTTTCCCTTCTTATTCATTGTTCTGGGGCCGGTTTCCGTCAATTTCTTTTTTTTGGACGCTTTCCATCTCATACTCATTGTTCGGACTGGGTTTTCCTTTTCATATTTCAATGTTTCTGTGGGTTTCCTTCTCATATTTCATTGTTCTTTTTGGGTTTCGCCTCATATTTCATTGTTTTTAACGGGGTTTGTTCTCATATTTCTTGTTCTGGACGGGTTTTCCCTTTTCAATTTTATTGCTCTGGACGGGGTTCCCTGTCATATTTTAAAGTTCTAACCGTTTCCCTCCCCATCTCTTGTTCGGGACGGTTTTACCCCTCATATTCATTTTTCTGGACGGGTTTCCTTCTCTATTTAAATTTGCTCTGGACGGGGTTTTCCCGTCAATTTTTCCTTTTCTACAGGTTCTCTTAAAATTTCATTGTTCTGGACGGGTTTTTTTCCCGCTATTTCACTGTTAAGGACGGGGTTACGGCATATTTCCTTGTATGGAAGGGGTTTTCCAGTCATAATTCCCTTTTTCTGGAGGGTTTCCTGACATATTTTTTTGTTCTGGACGGGTTTTTTCCCATCATATTCGTTTTCGGGCAGTTTAATTCTCATATTTCATTGTTTTGGACGGTTTCCTTTGCTATTTCTTTTTCGGGCGGTTTCCTTCCCCCAATTTCATTGTTATGGACGGGGTTTTACTGTTATTTTCACGTTTTGGGCGGGGGTTTCCTTTTATTTTTTTCTTTTGGACGGGGTTTTCCTTTTCATATTTCATTGTTTTTTGGGGAAGGGTTTCCCTGACAAAATTTTATTTTTTGAACGGTTTTTCCCGTGCATATTGAAATTTTTTTTCTGGCATTTCCCTGTCTATTTCATTTCTGTGGGCGGGTTTCCCCCCCATCTTTTATTCTTATGGACGGGTTTTCCTTTTCATATTTCATTGTTTTTGGGCCGGGTTTCCCTGCATATTTTATTGTTCTGGACGGGTTTCCTTTTCAAATTTTTTATTGTTCTGACGGATTCCCTTATTTTCATTCTTCTGGACGGTTTCCCGTCCATTTCATTTTTCTGGGCGGGGTTTCCCCCAATACTTCATATTCTGGACGGGTTTCCTTCCCCTATTAGTTTTTCTGACGGTTTAGCTCTCAATTTTATTGTTCGGACGGGTTTCACTTTCATATTCATTTTTCTGAATGGTTTCCCGGCCATATTTCATTGTTCGGACGGGTTCCCTTTTCAAATTTCATTGTTCTTGAGGGTTTCGTTTTCCTATTTCATTTTTCTTTTTTCGGGGTTTTCGTTCTCATTTTTCCTTGTTCGGGGGCGGGTTTTTCCTTTTTATATTTCCCTTTTTTGGAGGTTTCCTTCTCATATTTCATTTACTGACGATTTTCCCGTCATATTTCTTCGTTCAGGACGGTTTCCGTTTCATAAATCATTCTCGGACTAGTTTCCGTCATATTTCATTGTTTTTGACGGGGTTTTCCCTGCCTTAAACATGGTTTTGACGGGGTTTATTCTCTATTTCATTTTTCTGGACGGGTTTTCCCCGCCTATTTCAATTTTCTGGACCGGTTTCCCCCTTTTATATTTCATTTTTTGGGCGGGTTTCCCTTTTATACGCAGGTTTTATACTGGTTTCCATGTCATATTTCATTTCATGGGCTTTTTCCCCGCATTTTTTATTGTTCTGGACGGTTTGCCGTAATGTTTCATTGTTTGTAAAAATTTCCTTGTCTATTTTATTTTTCTTGCGATTTTCTTTTCATATTTCATTGTTGTGGGCGGGTTTCCCCGTCATATTTTTTGTTCTGGGAAAGGTTCCCTGTCATATTTCGTTTTTTCTGGACGGGGTTTTCCCCGTCAATTTCATTGTTCTTGATTGGGTTTTCCCCCCATTTCATTTTTCTAGACGGGGTTTTCCCTTTCCCATATTTCATTGCTCTGTAAAGGGTTTTTTCCCTTTCCCAAATTTTATTTTCTGAACGTTTCCCTGTCATTTGCTTGTTTTGGACGGGGTTTCCCTCTCATACTTTATTTTTCTGGATTGTTTCCTTTTCAATTTATGTTATGGAGGGTTCCCCCTCAATTTTATTGTTCTGGCCGGGTTTTCCCTCCCTATTTCATTTTTCTGGACGGGTTTCGTTTTCAATTTCATTTTTCTTAGGGGTTTCGTTGTTTTTTTCATTTTCTTTTTGGGGTTTTGTTCTCACTTTTTTTTTGTTCTGGACTGGTTTCTCTGTCATATTTCATTGTTCTGGCCGGGTTTCCTTGTTATATTTTATTGTTGGGACAGGTTTCCCCTCCAATTTTATTTTTCTGGCCCCTTTCCTTCTTAAATTTCGTTGTTCTGGACGGTTTCGTTCTCATATTTCATTGTTCGGACGGGTTTTCCCCTTTTCACTTTTTATTTTTTGAGGGTTTCGTTTTAATTTTCTTTTTCTGGAGGTTTTCCCTTCTCAATTTCCTTCTTCTGGGCGGGTTTTCCTGCAATTTTATTGTCGGGCGGGGTTTCCCTGCATATATCATGTTTTGGCGGGTTTCCCTGTCTATTTATTTTCTGGGCTGGTTTCACTGTCATATATAATGTTCTGGGCGGTTTCCTTTTCCCAATTTATTGTTCTTGACGGGTTTCCCTTCATATTTTATTGCTCTCCGTTTTTTCCCTTTATTTTCGTTTTCTGGGGGCTTTCCCTTTAATTTTTTTTTGTTGTGGACGGGGGGGGGTTTCCCTCTAGTTTCTTTTTCTGGACAGGTTTCTTCTCATATTTCAATGTTCTTGACGGGTTTCCTTCTCGTATTTCATTTTCTGGGCGGGGTTTCCTTTTATATTTCATGTTTTTCCCCACGGATCCCGTCATATTTCATTTTCTGGGCGGGTTTTCCCTTTTTCATATTTCATTGGTCTGGCGGTTTTTTTCCCTGCGTATTTTTATTTTTTCTTGACGATTTCCTTTTCATATTTTTTATTTTCTGGGCGGTTTCCCTTCAATTTCATTCTTCTGGACGGGTTTCCCCTTTTATATTTCGTTGTTCTGGGCGGGGTTTCCCCTCTATTTCATTTTTCGGGCTGTTTTTCCCTTCATTTTCATTTTTCTGGACGGGTTTTCCCTGTCACATTTCATTCTTTTGGGCGGTTTCCTTTTCATATTTCATTGCTCTGGGAGGTTTCCCCTTTATATTTCATTGTTCGGACCGTTTTTTCCCCTTTATATTTCATCCCCTTTTTAAAGGGTTGCTTTGTCATATTTTATGTTCTAGACGGTTTTCCCTTCATATTTAAATTTTTCGGACTTTTCCCTTCATATTTCACGTTCTGGACGGGTTTTTTTCCCCCAATTTTCATTGTTTTTGACGGGTTTCCCTGTCATATTTCATTTTTTCCCGGGCGGGTTTTTTTCCCTCTCATATTTCATTGTTCTGGACGGGGGTTTTTCTCCATAATTCAATGTTTGGACGGTTTCCCTTTTATATTTCTTGTTCTGGGCGGGTTTTCCCCGTCATATTTCGTTGTTCTTGGCGATTTCCTTTTCCTATTTAATTTCTCTGGACGGGGTTTCCTTTTCATATTTCATTCAATGGACGGGTTTTTCCCTTCAAATTTTTTATTCTTGTGGATGGGTTTTCCCCCTCAATTCACGTTCTGGACGGGTTTCCTTTCATATTTCATTGTTAGGGGCTTTCCCTCTCATATTTCATTGTTCGGGCGGGTTTTCTTTTTCTATTTCGTTTTTCTGGACGGGTTTCTTTGTCAATTTTATTGTTCTTAACTGGGTTTCATTTTCAATTTCATTGTTCTGGCCGGGGTTTTTCCCCAATTTTCATTGTTCTGGACGGGGTTTCCCTCTCTATTTCATTTTTCTTGAGGGGTTTTCGTTTTCATATTTTATTTTTTCTTTACAGTTTCTTTCTCATATTTCCTTTTTCTGGATGGGTTTCCTTCTCCTTTCCTTTTTTGACGGGTTTTTCCCTTTACATATTTCATTGTTCTGGACTTTCCCTATCATATTTCATTTTTTCTGGACCGTTTCCCTGTCAAATTTTGTTTTCCTGGGCCGTTTCTCTCTTATACTCATTGTTTTGGGCGAGTTTCCCCCTCATGTTTTTTTGTTCTGACGGTTTCTTCTCATATTTCAATGTTTTTGGGCGTTTTCGTGTCCCCATTTCACTGTTCTGGACTTTTTCCCTTTTCATATTTCATTGTTCTGGGCGGGTTTCTTGGGGCCCTATTTTTATTGTTCTGGACGGATATCCTTCTCATTTTCATTGCTCTTTACGGTTTTTGTTTTCATTTTCCTAGTTCTGGACGGTTTCCTTCTCATATTTCCTTGTTCTGGGGGGTTTTCCTTCCCATATTTTTTTTTTCTGGGCGGTTTCCTTCTCAATTTCATTTTTTCCGGACGGTTTCCCTTTATATCTCCAGTTCTGGACGGGGTTTCCCGTCATTTTCATTTTCTTGACGAGTTTCCTTCTCAATTTTTTTTGTTTCTGGACGAGTTTCCTGATATATTCATTCTTCTTGACGGGATTCCCCGCATATTCATTTTTTTGGGCTTTTCCCTCTCAATTTTATTGTTCTTGATTTGGTTTCCCGTCACATTTTATTCTTCTGGACAGGTTTTTTTCCCGCCCTATTCATTTTCTGAACGGTTTCCCCCGCAATTCATTTTTCGCACGCGTTTACCTGTCATATTTTTCTTTCTTTATACGGGTTGCTCTGCCCCATTTTATTGTTTGGACGGTTTCCCTTTAAAATTTCATTGTTCTGACGGGTTTTTCCCGCATATTTTATTGTTCTGGACGGGGTTTCCCCGTCAAATTTTTTTTTTCTGGGCGGTTTCCGTTTCATAAATCATTGCTCTGGACTAGTTTCCCCCTATATTTTTATTGTTCGGACGGGTTTTCCCCGCCCTAAAACATGGTTCTGACGGGGGCATTTTTCATATTTCATTGTTTTGGGCGGTTTCCCCCGTCCATTCAAATTTTTGGACCGGTTTTCCCTTTTATATTTCATTGTTTTGGGCGGTTTCCCTTTCATATCGCATGGGGTTTTTTACTGGTTTCCCTGTCTATTTCTTGCCAGACGGGTTTCCCTTCATTTTCCTTGTTCTGGGGCGGGGTTGCCTGTAATGTTTCATTGTTCGTAAAGATTTCCTTGTCATATTCATTTTCTTGAATTTTCTTCTCATATTTCATTTTTCTGGACGGATATCCTTTTCCCAATTTTATTGCTCTTTACGGGGTTTTGTTTCATATACCTAGTTCTGGGCGGGGTTTTCCTTCTCATATTTTCCTTTTTCTGGAGGGGTTTCCTTCCCCTATTTCATTTTTTTTGGACGGGTTTCCTTTTCATATTTCATTGTTCCGGACGGTTTCCCCTTTTATATCTCATGGTTCTGGACGGTTTCCCTTTATATTTCATTGTTTCTTTACGGTTTTCCCTTTTCATATTTTTTTTTTTCTGGGCAGTTTTTTCTATATATTTCATTCTTCTTTACGGGATTCCCTGTCATATTTCATTTTTCTGGACGGGGTTTTTCCCTCATATTTTTTGTTTTTGATTGGTTTTCCCTGTCACATTTCATTCTTTTGGACAGGTTTCCTGCCATATTTCATTGTTCTGAACGGTTTCCCTTCTATTGCATTGTTCTGCACGCGTTTTTCCGTCATATTTTCTTTCTTTTATACGGGGGTTCTCTGCCACATTTCATTGTTTTGACGGGGTTTCCCCAACATTGTTTTGGGCGGGTTTCCCTGTCCCCTATTTTTATTTTTCTGGACGGTTCCCCTGTCAAATTCAGTTCTGGACGCGTTTTTTCCCTCTTAATTCATTGTTTTGGGTTGGTTTTCCCCCTCATTTTCATGTTCGGACGGGTTTCACTCTCATAATCATTGTTTTTGGGCGTTTCCCTGCATGTTCATTGTTTTTGGACGGTTTTTCCTGTAATGTTTCATTGTTCGTAAAGATTTTCCTTCATATTTCATTGTTCTTTCATTTTTCTTTTCCCTATTTTTATTGTTTGGACTTTTTTCCCTTTATATTTCATTGTTCGGAAAGGGTTTTCCCGTCATATTTTATTGTTTTGGACGGGGTTTCCCCGTCATTTTCATTGTTCTTGATTGGTTTCCCCGTCACATTTTATTCTTCTGACGGGGTTTTTTTCCCATATTTCATTGCTCTGTGAGGTTTCCTTCCATATTTCATTTTTAACGGTTTCCCTGTATATTGCTTTTTTCTGGACGGGTTTCCCTCTCAACTTCTTGTTCGGGTTTTTTTCCTTCTCATATTTCATTTTTTGGACGGTTTTCCCTTTTCAAATTTCATTGCGGCCGGGGTTTCCCCCTCCATATTTCATTTTTCGGACGGGTTTCGTTCTCTATTTTTATTTTTCTTGAGGGGGTTTCGTTTTTATATTTCATTGTTCTTTTCGGTTTGTTCTCCACGTTTCTTTGTTCTGGGGCTGGTTTTTTTTTTCATATTTCATTTTTCTGGCCGGGTTCCTTGTTTTAAATTTTATTGTTGTGGACAGGTTTCCCTCTCATTTTTCAGTTCTGGCCGGTTTTCCCTTTTTATATTTCGTTTTCTGGACGGGTTTTTCCATATTCATTGCTGGACGGGTTTCCTTCTCACATTTATTTTTTGAGGGGGGTTTGTTCTCATATTTCATTTTCTGGGCGTGTTTCCTTCCATATTTCCTTCTCTACGGGGTTTTCCCGTCATATTTCATTTTCTGGACCGGGTTTTCCCCCTCAATTCATTTTCTGGACGCTTCCCTCTCATATCTCATTCTTCGGACGGGTTTCCCTGCTTATTTCATGTTCTGGACCGGTTTTCCGTCAATTTCGTTGTTCTGGGCGCGTTTCCATCTCATATCTCATTGTTCGGACTGGTTTCCTTCTCAATTTCAAAGTCTCTGGGTTTCCTTTTTTAACTTTT
>NW_026508810.1:0-43521 GCF_026875155.1 Cherax quadricarinatus
CCCCTGGGCGGGGAATGGGCTAGGCCTGGGGACACTTTGGTCCCAAAATGAGGGGGTACTTGTACCTCCCCCATGGGAGACTTTGGTCTCGAGACACTCCCCAGATGGGGGACCAACCGGGGGTCACCATAGGGAAAAGACCCGGCCCGGGAAGAATCCGGCAATAAAAAAAAAAAAAAAATCCCCTCCGTTGTCACCAAATTTGTCCCTCCTATACCCCTCGATGTCCTAAAGAACCCTCAAACCCACCATTTCCATGCAACGCCCGGCCCTTTTCCCTCCGGGACACACCCGAGGACACCCCACATAACCCCCCCAACCCCCCCTAAAACCCTTTGCCGCATCAAACCTCTCATTTTGCACTTCCTTTAGGCTTCCTTCATTCCCTCTAGTCACCCACTGGGGCTCCCACCCCCCCCCTTCCTCTCCCATAATACTCTTTTTAACGCCCCCAAGATACCTAATAAGCCCATAAGCCAACTGATTCTCGTGCCGTCCCTTTTAACAAGAACTCACGAATCCTCTTCTTCGCCGTCACATCCCACCACTCAACAATCCCCAATGACTTCCTCCCCTCCCATAAGCCTTTCCCACCATTGTGCAAAAAGGACCCTCCCCTCAACATTTTGAAGCAACCGAACATTAAATTTTCCCAATAATTTTATCCCTGTTCGGCCCGACCCCCCATCCCAAATCAAAAAAACACCTCTATGATCAAAAAAAAACACCCAAAACCCTTACACTCCGCCCCACTACTTTCCTTGTCACGTATATCCGCCCCAGCCTTTCACAACCCCTGCCTCAAAAAGGGTGTGCTGCACCTCCCACCCGCCCCCCCCCTCCACACCACCAACCCCCCCCCGGGTTAACAGTCCCCAAACGCCAGAACAATACCCGCTCCCCTGGGTTTCCACACCCCCGGGGCGTATGACCAATTCCACCCCCCCACCAAGCTAATGCGAAGCGCCCTCATGATACACCAACATTTTCACTACGAACTCATTCTTCACTCGACTGTCCCCCTCCGCCAAAACCAAAACACACAAAAAGAAAACTTATCCCTTCCCCAGTCCCATCCACTCTTAAAAAACCCTCCCCTTCCCCCCCTCAACAATGATTAAAGTTATTCATTAAATAAGCGGCCTGTTAGAACGCAAGCTGCCCCTACACAAAATTGTCTGCAGGTGTTTTATGGCCATAATAGTGAACCCATCAAACATTGCCATTTTACTAGTGCCGCGTCTTACATGCTTTTTAGTTTTCTGAAAAAAAATTACCATTTGTGACCCCGAACCTCATGCCCAAATAAGCCAATTTTTTTGATGTTGACCACCCTGCTCTCAAAACTAAAACAGATTTTCCAAAACTCAGGCGCATCCCAAATTTGGGTTGCGAAAAAATTTCCTGCACGAAATACCGAAAAATCGATGAATAAAAAGCGTGTGTAACACTTTTGGGAAACCTAAGGTAACGTGATGTTGTAACGAAAATTACCTGAGTTAACCATTGATCTAATGGAAAACAAACCATGGGAACCTGAAACCAGGTGTTGTACAAGAGTCCATCTGCTGGGGGGATTTTCCCCAAACCTCAGATTGAAAAACAGTAAAATTTTAAAAAAAAAAAAAAAAAAGGAATTACAGGTGACGAGATGAAACAGAATTTGTGACCACGCCGCCGAAGTTTAAATACGATAGGTACCGTTTAGTCACCAGGCGAATGTGACTGCAAATTTTTGCACGTGGACACGAGGAGCTTTGAACTGACTCGCAAGGGGGGAAGAGTTTATGTCCCCCCTGACAAAGGCAAAGGGGGGTTCCCTTTCCCTCCTTAATAAAAAAAAGGACCTAGATCTTTCCCTATCCCGCTGGCAAAAGGGCCCAAAACACCCAGTCCACATCCCGTTAAGAAATAGAGAATTTTTTCCCGACCCCCTTAGCGAGGGGGAAGCGGGCCCTTTTTAATGAAGGGTTAGCAAACTATTTCCCTTTTTTCCCATTTCAAATATTCTATTCGCGCACCATTAACTTTTTTTTCCTCAGCGAACAATACCTTTCTGCTGCAACTTTTGTAAAACATCCACTTACCTTTTGAGTATCAAATGTCCCTCGACGACGTGTCATTGTCACTTACCTTCAAGGTAAACAAAGACTTTTTAAGCCAAGTCCCCCCACCCGTATCTTCTCAGCTGGCACCGTCATCCGCAGTCAACCTTCCAACTTCAACCTTCATTCCTTTCGAAAGTATCCTGATTACCCTTCAAACCCACACCTTCAGTATCCCACTTCACCCACATTTAGGAAACATCCCAAGTTATACCTTCATAGACAACTTCAAAAGAACCGAAAATTTCCCCTTTAAAACCTGAAAAACTGAAACTTATAACCTTTATTTAAAACGTCGGAAGAATCCCAATTATACTTAGTTTTTAGATTTTATTATATATTTATTAATTACAAATGGTAGTGCAATGGGGGTACAATAGGGAAAAAAGGACTCTGGGACCTAACCAAAAACACCAAACTGGGATAGTGCCTGATAAGTGGAAAATGGCAAATGTAATAACCTATTTAACAAGGCAAGTGACAGGTCCTTGGCTTCGAACTATAGACCAAAAAGCCTTACCGTCCATAAGGGAAGAAATGTTATTGGAATCCATAATTGCCGAAGCAATTCATAGCCATGGCTTGATAGGCCACATGATTAATTAATATCTCAACACGGTTTTACAGAGGTGCCGTTCCTGTCTAAAAAACGAATTTACTAACATTTTTTTCACTAAGGTAACTTTGAGGAAGGTAGATCATGGGTAATTATATGATATTTTGTATATGACTTCAGTAAGGCTTTTGATAGATTCCACATCAAAGGCTAATGAGGAACTTAAGGCACACGGAATAAGTATGAATTAATATTTTTTCCCTGGTGTTAGCAGGTCATTGCTGATAAATAGGCAGCATAAGAGTTTTGCATAAATGGTGAGAAATCAGAATGGGGGCACGTTCACAAGCGTTGTTCCAGCATGTTCAGTGCAGGGCCCTTTGTTTGTTCACAGTTTACCATAAAACGACATAGATGAGGGAAATAAATAGTGACATAACAAATGCTGATGACCCGAAATAGGGAGGGGCCGGGCCCAATTCATTCTAATTAGGACACTAGAGCAAATCAGGATGATATTTGAGAGACTGTTGTAATAGTCGGAGAAGTGGCAGATGCAGTTTAAATATTGACAAATGCAAAGTTCTAAATGTTGGACAGTTTAAATAACCATGCCACATGATAAACTAAATAATGTAGACCTTAATACTACTGATTGGCGTAAAAGGATTTAGGAGTTCTCTGTTAACAGTAATCTAAAACACCAAGACAACAGTGCACTAGAGTACGCAATAAAGCTAACAGAATTTGCATGGCTTCGTATCTAATTATAAATAATAGAAGTCATCAGGTTGTTTTTCTCAACTCTCTATATCCTAGGTTAGCCTCATTTAGACTATGCGTTCATTCTGGTCACCGAAATACAAGAATGGATATAAATGCCTGGAAGACGTACAGAGGAGATGACAAAGTATGAGCCCATGTAATGAGAATCCTTCCACCATGAAAATACAGAGGGCCCTGAATCTGCACTCTCTCAAAAGAAAGGCGTAGAATTAGTGGGGGATATTATCAATGTGTAAACGAAAAACAAAATAAATAAAATGGGGAATAAAAACGTGCAGAAAATTTCCCAGGCCAAGACAGGACTCACAGGAATGGTTTTCCACAAGTTGGAAAAGAATCAGGATTTAGGAAGGATATTCGGAGAGCACAGGAATGTAAATAGAAGTTGTGGATAAGTGGGAAGAAACTCCCGAGTACTGTATAATGAAAAAGGCTATAACGTTTTTGTAATTTTAAAAAAAGGATATATAAATACACGATGCATGTTGTGTGTGTGAGTTGGACCTGACAAGCATATGTGCTGCTGAGTCTGGTGCCGTGCTCCTTCCTTAAGTGGAAGGTGACCCAGACTGCGTGGGTCATTGGTCTAATCAGGGGGGGAAGGGTACAATGAACCGTGGCTCCGCATCGTGCAGTAGGCCTGTTGCGGTGTTTCCTTCCTTTCCATTGTTATGTTCCAATAATATAACTCTTTTCACAATACATGTTTTGCTAGCTGGGTTTGATTACATTTGGTTTGTCGACCAATATTAACATTTTGTGTCATATACCGGTAAATAAATACCTTCCATTGCACAAGAAAGTATATGGAAAATTTTACATAAAAATTAAATTTACCACAACAGTTTTTACGTCATTAATAATCCTCAGGATGTAGTGGAGTGTGATTTTCATTGTTACCTTCAACCTTCAAACACTAAAATGAAATTCACCTTTCTTGTAAGGTAGATGGCAGGTGGGTTGCTGGGCCCTGGTGGTGCTGGGCCCCGGTGGTGCTGGTGCCAGGTGGGGTGCTGGAGCCCAGGTTGTGCTGGGGCCCAGTGAGATACTGGGACCCATGTGGATGAACAGTGGCCCAGGTGGTGCTGGGGGCCCAGGGTGCATGGGGCCCAGTGCGCTGCTGGGGCCCAGGTGCTGCTGGGCCAAGGAGCTGGCCGTGGTCTAGGAGAGTGTTTTGGGGCCCAGGTGGTCCTTGACCCAGTTGTGCTGGGGCCCAGGTGGTCCTTGGACCCAGGTTGTGCTGGGGCCCTGGTGGTCCTTGGACCCAGGTTGTGCTGGGGGCCCAGGTGTTGCCTTGGACGCCAGTGGTTCCTTGGGGCCCAGGTAGGTCCTTGACCCCTGTAGTGCGGGGGCGCCATGTGGTCCTGTGGACCCCGGTAGTGCTGGGGCCTCAAGGTGGTCTGTTAAGACCCAGTTGGTGTTGGGGTCCAGGTGGTCCCTTGGACCCAGGGTGGGTCCTTGGAACCCAGGTGGTGCTGGACCCAGGTGGTCTCTTGGACCTCTGGTAAGTGCTGAGGCCCAGGTTCTTGGGACCCAGGTGGTGCTGGGGTCTCAGGAGGTCCTTGGACCCGCAGGTGGTGCTGGGGCTTCAGGATGGTCTTGGACCCCTGTGGTGCTGGGGCCCAGCTGGTCCTTGGGCCCAGGTGTTGCTGGGGCCCAGGTGGTGTTGGGGTCCAGGTGGTTCCATGGACCAGGAGGTGCGTGGGCCCTCAGGTGTGACCTGGACGCCCGGAATTGCTGTGGCCCAGGTGTCCTTGGACCCAGGTGGTGCTGGGGCCCAGGTGGTCCTTGGACCCAGGTTGTGCTGAGGCCCAGGTGGTCCTTGGACCCAGGTTGTGCTGGGGCCCAGGTGGTTCCTTGGACGCCGAGTGAGCTGAGGGCCGCCAGGTGGTCCTTGACCCAGTGGTGCAGTAGTCCAGGAGGTCCTTGGACCCATGTTGGCCCTTGGACTACAGGTGTGCTGGTGCCCAGGTGGTGTAGGGGTCCAGTGGGTCCTTGGACCCCAGGTGGTCCTTCGAGCCCGAGGTGGTGCTGGGACCCGGTGGCCCTTGGCCCGCGGTAAAGGCTGGGGCCCCAGTGGTCCTTGGACCCATGTGGTGATGAATGGTTGAAAACCGACCAAGTTGAAGATTGAGACACTTATGCAGCATATGCTGCATAAGTGTCTCAAACTCCGACCCCGGTGTGCCTGGGGCCCAGGTGATCCTTGAACCCAGGTTGGGGTGCTGGGCCCAGGTGGCCTTGGACCCAGGTGGTGCTGTTGCCCAGGTGGTCCTTGGACCCAGGTGGTGCTGATGCCCAGGTGGTCCTTGGACCCAGGTGGTGCTGCGGCCCATGAGGTCCTTGACCCCTGTGGTAGCTGAGGCCCAGTGGTCCTTGGACCCCAGTGATTGCTGCGGCTCAGGTTTGGGTTCCTTGGACCCAGGTTTGGTCCTTTGAATCCAGGTGGACCTTGTACCCAGGTGTCCCTTTGGCCCAGGAGGTTGCTGGGGCCCAGGTGGTGTTGGGGGACCAGGTGGTCCTTGGACCCCAGGTGGTCCTTGGACCCCGGAAGCGCTGGGTCCCAGGTGGTCCATGGACCAGGTGGTGCTCGGCCCAGGTGTGGGTCCCTTGGACCCAGGTTGGTTGCTGGGGCCCATGTGGTGCAGGTGCCCAGGTGCTCCAGCTGGTCTACAAAAATTCGGCGGCCGTCATGAAGTTCCTCCGCTCGTCACAACAAGACACTTCACATTATATATCATAAAAAACAACTTATTAACATTGCATGGGAAAAATACTTTCCCGTAGAAATTATTTAGGTGATAATAGGCAACATGACTGTCAAATAAATTGTAAATTCTATTTTATTAAAAGGGTTTATACAATCTGCCTCGCTAATATTTTAAACCAACTGGAAGGAATAATACTTTTTAGTAAAGATAAACCAATTCAATAAACTCTAACTTAACCCGGAGGGAGCACTTATAAAAATGCATTATCTTACTTATCTTACTTAAGCACTTCGCCCAAAGTAACTTATAAGCAATGTTTAAAACAAAACAATTAAT
This sequence comes from Cherax quadricarinatus, assembly GCF_026875155.1. Taxonomy (NCBI): domain Eukaryota; kingdom Metazoa; phylum Arthropoda; class Malacostraca; order Decapoda; family Parastacidae; genus Cherax; species Cherax quadricarinatus. The sequence goes on from NW_026508810.1 coordinate 6,495, forward strand.
TTTTAAAGGGTGAACGAATAAGCCAGCGGGAGTGCCTCGACCAGGATGACGCAGAAGCTCCGAACTGCTGAGTATAATTGACTAAGACCCCGCTTTCAGCAAACACTTGTCCTGGATTCCAGACAAACATTATAAGGCACCAAGTATGTTAATATATTTATATCCAACAACACTGTTATTAGAATATACAAAAAAGAACAAAGGAATAAAGTACATCTTGATCCATTCGCTATAAAACACTTCGTCTACGATCAATTTTCCGCTACAAACTACTTTTTTCCAGCGACAAAAACATCAATGTTTACATAAAGGAAAGTGTTAAAAGGCAACACATAACATGCATGCAACACTATTTTGTTGCCTAATTAAATGTGACAAACAATTATTTGTATGTTTGTTGGTTTATGTGTCAAAGACCATCTAACACACCTATCACATTAAAGACCTTTATACAAATGTAAACCAAAAAAAATACACTCTCACTATATATACACACTGTGAATACGACACTGAGATACACACTGTGATTCAGCACAGTGATATACATCGGAATCTCCCGGTGTGATCGTCGAGATGCACCATCGTACGTCAATCTGTTTACTTAAAATGAGCTGTGCATGGAAGACAGGTCATGCATACTATTGTCCATCTGACAAGACTGAGGCAGAATGGCGCTCTGAAATATTTCGATTTCGGAGCTTCCGAAGATCTTCTGGATAAATGTAATAACATACATTTGCAACCTTTGGTATCATTAAAAATGTAAGAGGTCTCCACAATAAAGTATCCATGATTAAACATATGTGTAATGAGTATTATTTATTCACTTATTCCGGCTGTGTATTGTACATTAAGAAGCAATATATGCCCAGAGTAAATTTGGAGCTCTAAAATTGTTCCTGAACAGATTAGGAGTTCCGAAGCTGTTATTGAAAGATTTAGAGAGCACCTAACCGTTCATGGGGAATTCAAGCCTCGAAGTTGGAACATTGAACAGATTCAATGCTCCCGAAAATGTTTATGAAGGCAGATTCAAAAGAAAAAAACATTTTCGAACTCTGAAACTTATTCCTGAACAGATCCACAAGCTCCAAAGCTGTTTACTGAAGATTCGGCAATTAAAAAGAGTCAACTCCCGACACGATTGTTTCAGACAAACACACGACGATCACATAAATATCTTTATACCAGACAACATGAAAGATAAGTTAATGTCTCCTGTCTTCTCACTATATAAAAATTAATAAGAGTTTAATTACATCAAAATTTAGTGTATTAACGTCTCTGCTTCTGATGATCCCTGGCGACAGACTACATCCTGACTTAAGAACCCTTTGAGTAATCGATATGCTGTTAAACCCGATTTGTGGAACGAACGAACACATTGCAGGCACAATGCACTACGAGGCGTTGAAATTAACAGAGGTTGCAACGAGGAATGTAGATGGGCAGCAGCGCCGCATCATACGCTGTGGCCACACAGCGTGCATCTTCACTGGAAAATTGGGTACTGTGGAGTGAGGAGGTCGGAGGGGGAACGGGAGGAGTCAACTGTTTTGTATTACTCCTACCTGGCGTTGGGTGAAAAACAAGGGCTTTTGGTGTCGGCGATATCGAGGAGGTATCCGTACCTCCCCAGGATTTTATGGAGGCATCCCTTCACAAAGAGGCTTTGAATGTTTTGTTAAATCCTTCGGCGTAACGATGGAAATCAGGGAGGAATGGAGGATTCTATCACAGACAGTGAGGAGGAAGGATGTGACATAGGGCCGGTTGCGGAACAGCATTTCATTGAGGAGGTACATACAGGGATAATAGTTCAGAGGACGATAATACATTGATCGTAGTTTGCCGCAAGAGGCTGCGGTGATAACGTATAGTGACGCTGTCTTAACTCGTCCCAGCCAAAGAACTGAGAAAAAAGCATGAAAGAACGAGACTCGTCCGAGATACGGGCGGATCTAAAAAGTGTTCAGCATGAGAAGAGAAGGCATAGGGGGGCGTGGGGACAGAAGTGGGGAGTGCAGCAAGGTCGTTAGGAAATTTAAGATATCTAAGGGTAAAACCGCCCAAAGAAATCTTCCAGGTCATATACTTAAATATAACGGAGCTAAAGTCGATGAATAAGTGCAAAATGTCCCGGATAATCTATTAAGGAAATACGTTCCTTTTTGTGTTTTTACAGAACATAATTATAAATCTTTAGGGGTAATTGATAATTCCTGAAATTATGTGGTGTTACATGGGTTGTTCTAAGTAGATTGAAAGGAGGTGTTGCAGAGTTAATAAAAGAGGTGCAGCCCGTTTTCCCTGCTACAAAAATGTGCAGTTTTTGGAGAGGAGGGGATGGTGTGTGCGGGTGGTTGGCGCATGGGGTTGGTGCCAAGTTTGATACATTGGTTGTTTACCGGGCCAGCGGAAAGTGATATGCCGTATAAAATTTGTTTTTTTTAGGGACTGTTTTGGTGTACCATTTTCGAAGGACGCTCTGCATGCCAAGGCCTAACGATTATGTGGGAGAGACGTGAATTGCATTGATACGTCGCAAAGATGTAAGCCTAGTAGGACGGGTATTTTTTCAGGTTTTTAGTGGATTTACTGAGGGAGTGTGAATGTTATGGATGTGGGGTGTATGGATGGTGGGGGGGGACTGCACACGTTTATTAGAAGTAGATGCAGCCGAGATTGGGATCGAAAATATGTTCTAGATGGAATTAAGGTCTGAATGTTTGCGCTTTAAATTGTGAGTTACTCCGATCAAAGAGGAGTTAATGGCGGATGAGGATTGGGTGTGATTACCAATGCGTTTTTAGGTGGTTTTCTTTTCTTCTGGAAATTGAATTTTGTGGTTAATGCATAAAAAAGGTTTAAGGGAGTCCTTTAGCGAGAGTGTGAAGGATTTGTGGAATTAAATGTCAGGTTAGGGTGGAGGACGTTATTAATGGTGGGACACAATCATAAAAAGGAAGGTGAGGACTTATATAAGAACATGGGTGTAAGAAGAACAGAGAGTGCAAAAACCCATATTGCATTATCTGTAAGGACAACTGCAAGGACTGTAAGTGAATGGCAGGGGGGTGTATCCGGTGCTAGAAATTGAAAAGTTTAAAAACATAATTGGGGATATCCGACATCATAACTTTGATGCGGCCCGGATAGCGAGTGGTAATAAATAGAGGTATTATGAGGTGATCGTCCTTCGGCGTTTGATTTAAAGTAGCAGGGCCAGCGTCGGAGGGCGACAGAAATAATGGAATTGGAATGTCAGGAGCAATTGGGAACGTATCGTAGGGACAACTATTACGTCCACTGAGGGCATGGATGCTAGTAGATGCTGGTATGAGCGCAATACAAAAAAGTGGTGAATTTCAAAAGAAGTAAATACTACGAGACATGGTTGGATTGGTATTTGTGTATCTTGAGAATAAGGATCGAATGAATTTGAAAACGGACCTATACGTGAGGATGAGGTAAATAGCTGTTGAGATTGTGAACGCTGGGAAATCACCGGTGAATGTCTCCGGAATTTAGTGGATTTATTAATACTAGTGAAAGATATAGGACGACTCGGAGTACCACAAAAATCAGGTGTTGTGGTTATGAATCCGAAAAAGGCGTGGGAAACATGTATACATAACATAGGTCGATAATCAATAATTTATGGCATTATAAAATTTATGCAAAAATGCTAGGTAATAGGATTAAGATGGTGTTAGAGAAGGTAATTGGAGTGAATGGCAAAATGGGATACCCGTGAGATCAATGTGTGATGGGTCAAGGCATAATACGTAGTTTTTGAGGAAAGTTGGAAGGTAAGGCAGAATAAATGGCTCTGGGACTGGCACGCGGCATACGAATTGTGTGGAGCGTGAGGCTTTGTGGAAAAATTATGCAGGTGGAAAGGATTTGGGAAAGAAATAGAAAGCTGGCATGCCTTGTACGAGCAAGCTACGTTAAGTACAGGTATATGGCAAGGTTGGGAAATTAATTTGGAATGCAAAGGGGGGTTTGAGACAGGGGTGTCCTGTGTCGCAGATTCTGTTGCCCAATTGAATTCATGACCCCCCCTTTTCAGGGCTGTACGGGAGTGAAAACGTGAGTGAGAGGCGAGGGGGGGGGAGTAAACGCAGAAAATCGGTAGGATATGTGTGAGACCTACGATTGTTTGAACAGACACGAGTATTTACGAAAAAGTGGGTGAATTGTGGATCTTTTCGGGAGCAAACGGGGATGACCGATAATAAAGGAAAAGTCCATGCTTTATGCGTGAGGGGATTATATCCGGTGGACTTAGGTCAGGATAGGAGTGATGGTCTTTAGTATAAACAAAAATAGGGTATGAGGGATCGTCCATATGAGAATAATCAGGAAGCGAGAAGTTAATTCAGAGGCTGTTGATAGGGTTTTTTTTAACGATGGCGGTACTGCGTGCAGGAGCTTATCTTTGCATCAGCGTCAATCGTAGCGAATGGTGTCTTTTGTATGGTAAGTTGTGGCAATGGGTAAGTATGTATCCGTTAGTCCAGTTGCGATGGAGAAAAAGGTTAATGAAGCGTTATTTCGATATCTCTTGGGTTCTGAATAAGACCTGGTGTAGGCTGAGAGGATGTTGTGTATTTGCCGACTCGTCGGGGTGGGGGGCAAAAAACTGGGGATAATGAACCTGGAGTACGTCGAATGTTAGGTAAGTATGAAAAACAGGTTAATTTGAGATGGTGGTCGGGGGCAGGTAAGGGTTTGACAGGTATTCGAAGTATTTTGGTAAAAAACGTTGGGTGAAATGGCGGGGATCTTGAAAGATGCGGAAACATGTTGAAGGGTATTAACTTAAGCAAGGGAGCCATGAAGGATCAAGATTAGAAAATTGCATTGGTGGGAGGTAGGGAGGGGATGGCTAGAGTAGAGAGCGTATTTCCGATGTATGCATGGCATGATATTTGGGGACGTGTGACGAAGTTACCATTGAGGGCCGGGGTACGGGAGGTAATGTGCAAATTTCTTCATAATATATTGCCGTGCGGGGAAGTGTTAGCGAATAGGCGTGTGCAAGGGAGGGGGGGGGGAGCGTTGTGCGTGTTTTTTTTTTTTATATTTTATTTAAAACTCAGGTACAAAAATATATGGGTACATAATCAATATGTAACAAGATACAGGCAGTAAAACGATAATCTGCAGTGACTACACAAATACCAAAGAATCACTTATATAATGACATCAGAACTGGCTGTTGCACTCCAATCAAACACTACTTTTATGTACCGTGCTTCACGTGAAAAGATGGTCTTATAATAAACACGATAGTCCTACCTAGTAATGCTGACACTCCCCCCCCCCTTGAAAAACATACCACTTTCACCTGAGTATACTCATTGACATCTCTTATACATTTATTAGAGCATTAAGGACATCATTGACAACATGTATAAACACAATCCAGCCATCTAAAAGGCTGACTATAACACAAGATAAGTCTGAACATGATGGCACACATCCACCAAAGAAACCAATCCACACCCTAACCCTCATATACCCCATGATAACAATCAATATCGTGCACGGTGGTGGGTTTAATACACTACCGCTGACTCTTAACCCCCCCCCCACACATGCCTAGTAACTGTGTCTGCCGTCACCACTCATAACCACCATCAGTCATTGAATTTAAAAATACATTAAAGTTCAATAACATAAAGGAATATAGAACCCCTTATCGTCTCCGCCACAGAAAAATAAAATTGTTACATTTTCTAATTACATACTGCTGATTCATCTTTGTGCTTACAAAATATCCCCTATCCCCTATGCTTTTCATCTCTTTACTCCATAGCTAAAAACCAGATTATACATTTCATCAATCAAATTATATTACAATAAGCATAATATCAATACTTATCATCCGACTAATAGGTGTACATTATTATCACCCTGAGTTCCATGAAAATTACATAAGAATTAATACATATATTGACAATCCTCACAATCCTTCCCGTCTTCTAAATACAGTGTACATATATCCAATGACCTTTCGTTATGATCCAATCATATTTACTTTACACTTCCCCTTTTCCCCAGTGCAAGATAAATGCCACTTGCACTAGACGTCACAACACCTTACATTTGTTCACTTAAAACGTATAAAATAAGAACTAACATAAATAACTTATAACAATATATAGATAGTAATTATTTGACAAAGTGAAGAATACCAACTAATATGGTAACAGTACACTAGAAATTGTTAACTCACTCACTAATACATATTCCCATTTTTTATGTATATTATGTTCAAACAATATTATATATAATATATATATTATATATATATATATATATATAATAATATATATATAATATATATACAATGTTCCGAGCAATATCAGACTTACTCTGTCATGCACTAAGTTACACAATATAACTTATGGCTCCTAATAAAACATGTACCGGGCAGTACTACCTCAATCATTAACAAAACCAACCTGGCAAAAGACACTTCAGAAAGCCACCCCCTGCCATCCCCTGACCCCATGCTATCTGTATTAAAAAAAACACAAACTCACGTTCCCTTCCATGCTCAAGTTCGTACCTGACGTCGAAAGTCATAAAACCCCTGTCTCTTAACCAAATGTCACCAGTTCACCCCCCCCCCTCACGCCCCCCCTCATTCCTAACTACTTTACACCCATATGCTCCACTACCACACACCTTTATTCCACCTTCCATCCTCCACTAATCTCAAAAAAGAACAAGAATGCCAGTTTAGGGAGAACTAGCCCAATCCAGCTCTAAACTACACCCAACCCTAACATTACACCTACCGACAGATTACGATAACCCAAGGGAAAACTATTTACCCACAACCTCCCATATAGTAGCCTATTTCTGCATACTGTACGATACACACTCGCCGCTAGCGCCCGCACCCTATATTCACCCCCCACCTCCCGCATGCACCAAGACACATACAAAAAATCTGCCACTACATACATCACTGCCCTCCGAATGTCCTTGGAAACCCCTCCCACATCAAAATGCAAAGCCCTCAAAGTCGAAATGTTTCTTCCCCCTCCCGCCACTATACCCAGAACTCTCGCTAACCATGCCCTTACAAAACCCAAGTTTTCACAAAAATATATGGCATGAAAAGCCGTCTCCTCTTCCTCACAATGCAAACATAGTGCCAGCACCTCCATAACCCATTCTATATACACTGACCTTGTAGCTAGAATTCCCATAAAGAATCTATAGACCACTTCACGAACCCTTGGCTTTAATCTGATCTTCCGAAAGCCTTCCCAAATGCCCCTCCAATCATACATTGGGTATGTAGCTACTCCCTGTATCACTGTACCCTGCCAACCTGTCCTCCCAAGCCTACTTACCCTTACTTTTTTGCTTCCCTTACTGCCAACAAATTTCGCACCATATCTTCACACTCCAGTAGTGCCTTTCCCTTCCACCATTTTCGCACATCTTTCATGACCTCTCCCACCCTTCTACCCCTCTCCCCTCCCACCCTCAAGTATCTCTGCTTCACATACACTGCCTTCACTCGTGTGTCCAAAGGTATAAGACCCAGCCCACCCTGCCGCACGCCCATCATCACCACCTCCTTCCGTAGCCATGGCTTCCCATAACCCCACACATACCTCAAAACCACCCTCTCCAGTTCCTGAATATCACACGACCTCAGGGGATATATTTCTGCCACGCCCCACACTTTACTGTACACAAGTGCATTTACTACCACCACCCTCTGCTGCAATGTTACATCCCCAGCCCTCCACCCGCGCATCCTACCCATCGCTCTACTCACTACTTCCTTGGAATTTATTCTCTGTGCCTCCCCAGCGTCCGCCATATACACAACCCCACATATCTTAATTCTATCCACTACGTTCCACCCATACTGTTCCCCCCCCACCCACGTGCCTACTTCTAATAACTTTGACTTTGCTCCATTAACCCTCATCCCTGTCGCCCCACCAAAAATCTCTATTATACGTCCCACATTCCCCAATCCTATTTCCCCTCCTACCAAAACTGTGGTGTCATCCACATACCCCACAATACCACATCTCCCAGGACCCACCTCTCCCTGTTCCCACACTCCTTCCTCTATAAGCCTATAAAAAGGGTCCTGCATGCATGCAAAGAGGATTTGAGACAAGGGGCAACCCTGTCGCAAACCCATCCCCATCTGCACCGGCAACCCTAACTTCCCATTAACCTGAACCCTGACCGTTGCAGGCGTATACAAAGTAGTCGCCCAGCGCACAATCTCATCACCAAAATCCTGTTTTTTTTAAAATACACCACAACATATGTCTATCTACACTGTCATAAGCCTGCTTCCAATCAATCCCCAAGATCCCCCCCCCGTTGTCTACCCTCCACAAAATCCTTAAGTCTTCCATGCCCCTCACGCATACTTCGACCTGAAATCCCACACTGTCCTCTATGTAGGACTCGGTCAAGCACCTTTTTCATACGGTTACCTGAAACCTTCGCAAAAACTTTATAATCTGCACACATGAGGGAGATCGCCCTAAAAGCACCCAAGGTCTTCCCCCCCCCTCCCTTATAGACCAAAACTACTACCCCCGTGCCCTGCGATTCCCCCAACACTCCCCTTTCCTTCATACAGTTAAACAACCGGACCAGACATTCCTTCATACAATCCCAATGTGTAATATAGAAATCATTAGGAATTCCATCAATGCCCGGCGCTTTTCCCCTACTCAAGCCCATTATCGCCTCCACCTCCTCCTCACTGATCCTACCCTCTATTACCGCACTCTCCTCCTCCCCTAAAATACCTCGAATTCCTTCTCCCAGAATCTCTCCCTCCCTCTCTCCTCTCTCCCTCTGCTTAAAATTCTCCCTAAACCAATAATCACATAATTGCTCATTCCATCGGTGGTACTAAGTACCTGCCCCACCCTATATCCCCACCCCTTTACACACCTCAAATCCCATAATCGTGTCATCTGTTGCCTATTCCTAAATCTCCTCAAACACATCCTGACGGTTTGTCACCCCATAGAACCTCCTCTAAACCTTCCCTCACACGTATCGCATCAAAACGAGAATTTTGTATATCCCTCAATCTTCCCCTTAAAACCTCTATTTCTCCTGTCCTAGCTCCCCTCCCCCTTCATAACAATCATTTAGCTGCCCCTCTAAATATTTCTGTAAACCATACCTCCACCTCGCCTCATCCCTTCCTCTATGCTGGTAATACTCCCTAATCTGCAATTTAGCGTGCTTCTCCCACCATTCCAAGACATCCTCCTCTTCGTTGCGAGCCTCCCATAGTTGCTTCCACCATTCCCTAAAAAACAACCCCTCCCCCTCTCCCTGAAGTAGCCTCACATTCATTTCCAATAACCCACATACCTACGAACCATCCCTTTCCATGCCATCTCTGCCAAAACGGCCACGATGGTCCGAAAAACCTAAATCTATCGTCATTACACGTTCTACTGTTATATCTCGAGTTATATATATACGATCCAACCTGCCGCATAACCCCTCCGCAAAACGTGTGCTCTACTTCCACCCATCGCCCCTGACTATGTCATAAAACCCCTGCATCCCTCAACAAATCCCTCAATACTCCAAGCACACACCCTGCCCCTCTCGGCTCCACATCCTTATTCCTGATTACACAATTCCAATCCCCACCTATTATAGAAACCATTGGTAAACCCCGCATGTAGAAAAGCAAAACCTCCCTTACAAAATTCACCTTTACCCGTATGTTACTATCTGCCGGCATATATATTCCCAGAAAACATACTCTAATCTCACCCCATATCCCTTCCACCCTCACCACCCTCCCCTCCCCTCCCTCTTCCCACTTGAGCACGTGGAATGGGCTGGACTCCCTCACTGCCACTGCCACTGCCACCCCACCCTTTAATTTCCCTGAACTACCAACATACATCCTAAAACCGTTCAGCCTCAACTCTCTGCCATACTTGAAATTGTGTTCTTGAATAAAACACACATCAATGTTAAAACGCCGCAAAACATCCTCCAACCATACTCGTTTACCGTCAGCTCTAAGGCCATTCACGTTTATCGTTAGACACTTAAAGATTCAGAAAGGGTGGCTTTCCTCTATGTCTCTGTCCTGTCTGTTCCACTTTTTCTGCTTCTGTCTTTTCCCGTGCACTCTTTCCCGCCTGTACCCCCTCCCCCCCTGTGCACTACCCTGCCCCTTCTTAATCACTCCTGCCCACGTCTTCTTCCCTGTACGCTGAGCTGGTGTTATAACCTCCTCATCCGACGAGCCTCCAGCCCGATTCTAGATGTGCCCTCAATTTCCATATCAGTATTTCCATTCCCCTTGTGCACCTCAGCTTCCACCTGTAGCAACTGCAAACATGCCAGGCTCTGACCCCAGAGGCTCTGGAATCTGCTCAATCAAGTCCTTCCAACCACAGAATTCTCCTGTCTGTAGCTGGGTTCTCCTCCGCAGGCACGTCCAGGAAAGACTTAATCATCTCCTGTAGGGGCGTAGATAACTCCTGTGGATCACCGGTCTCTCCCACCCCCACAGGCTGCTGCTCAACTCCCGGCCCGTTTGCGGGGAGCATCCGAACCACTGGTAGTGTCACACAATTCTCTAACACGCCCTCCACTCGTCCCGCCCAATTACCTTTGCCTGCTGCACTCAAAGTCTTCGGCAGATGTTCCGCCTGAGACTCTGTGACTACTTGCCGTTCCCAAGGCCGCGGCGCTGCTGCTTTACCACATCCGGCCGCCATGTGGTCAAAAGCGCCGCACAGGCGACACGTCTTTCGTTGTCCCGCGTAGGTCACGTACAGCTGTGTCCTAAAATCCTCCAGGACAACATACGATGGAATAGGTCTTCTTAAAGACATCTTGACGGTGTAAGATCCAGCCGGCAACCCTTCATAGATTCCCTCCGTCCATCGAACTAAAGTTATAGCATGCACCTCACCATATCTTTGAAATGTGTCTCTGATATCTACATCGTCTGCCTCGAAAGGAACGTTGCGGATCCTCACCCAGGTGTAGTATTTTGAGGCATCCCGCAGGCGTACCTCCAGACCAGATGATACGGTGATTGTTCTTCTCCTGGTACTGAGTCACCGTCCTTTCATATAACCTCCACTGTGCAGAACTTTATGAAGATTCGTGATGATCCATTAAGTGCTATTCCGTGTAATTCTTCAACTTCAATGCCAAACGTGTCCCGTATAATCGTTGGTAATAAAACAGAGGCATTCGTAGGGTAAATTGCCCCTTTAACAAGGTCAACACACACGGTGTTGCTCCTCCTGCGGTAGCTGGCAGCCATCTTGGTGAAAACAGGAAGTTGCGCACCAGAGAAAGCAGGAGCTGTTTGCGCAGTGCGTCCACTCAGCCCGAAAGCGAAGAGGACAATGATCTCTTAATTAACTTGGAATTGATATATGTACAGTACAATTATCCTTCATTTTTTTTTCTTTTCTTTCAAATTCCTTCTGCTCTGAACACAAGAAAGGAATATAGAATAAGAATGGACCCACATAAATTTAGAAACCTCATATGCAAACCCCCACACTAATCAGCACATGTCTATTGATACATCCCTCTCTTTATGAGAATACGTTTAAATTTTTTCCAATAAATTGCTTGCCATAAAAACATTGAACCACCTTGTTATAATAGTCTTGTAATGTCAAGAAGCATTACACCATTATCATAAGTTATACCATCTACCTAAGCCTAGTATTCCTACTACAATATGATTATCGTAACAAACAATAAATTTACCAAAAACCCACTAACTATTCTAAACCGTTGATGTACATATTTACAACGAATAAAAACAATAAAAAGGAAATCACACTCTCCTTATTCTAAATATTTCTGACTGTCAGTTCTCCTACATGTGCTAAACTAAGGTCAATATTTCTGACTGTCAGTTCTCCTACATGTGCTAAACTAAGGTAAATATTTCTGACTGTCAGTTCTCCTACATGTGCTAACCCCTCAAGGAAGGTTCCTTGATGTTGGTGAGGGGCTCTTGATTTAGGGAATTGGATCTGTGCTCCAGTTCCCCGAATTAAGCCTGAATGCCTTCCACATCCCCCCCCAGGCGCTGTTATATTCCTCCGGGTTTAGCGCTTCCCCTTGATTATAATATAATAATACAGGGTGCAAACTAAGGTAAATATTTCTGACTGTCAGTTCTCCTACATGTGCTAAACTAAGGTAAATATTTCTGACTGTCAGTTCTCCTACATGTGGCTAAACAAAGGGTAATATTCTGACTGTCAGTTCTCCTACATGTGCTAAACTAAGGTAAATATTTCTGACTGTCAGTTCTCCTACATGTGCTAAACTAAGGTAAATATTTCTGACTGTCAGTTCTCCTACATGTGCTAAAAAAAAGGAATTTTAATATAAAACATACTGACTTTACTTAAAACATTCACATCCACCTTCAATTATAATAATACCTCCATTCAACAAGAATAATGCATTCACCTGTATTAACCCCAAAGAGTACAGAAATTTTTCCGTTAACAAATCTTAGCAATATTCATCATATTGCCTCCAATGATAAATACATTAAAGGAAAAAACAACCTTAAAATATCAAAATACCTATTTTCTAATTTACACCATTAAGTTGTGCTTTACAAAAGAAAAAACTCTGTTATTAAATGAAAATAAAGATCTTTTTACCATTTACAATTGAATCAAATCATTAAAGACACCTATAACATATTTGAATCTCATTGAAAATTTTCATCATAAAGTCCTTGAAATGATTTGTACACGAAAAATAATTTTATGCAATCGTAGTGCAACACACTTCGAAATGATAACTGTGTAGTTCCTGAAACCCTCGGGGCAATAACCCTATTGCCCCTAGATATCAAAACTCAATTTACATCCATATAAACAGCTCTCCATGCTCACCCCCATTCTAGGAAAATAGCCCGTGTACCCCCTTTACCCGCTTTGCAGATCCCTTTAAACCCCTTTAAATGTGAAATTTCGATAACTCTCACTAAAATCTCTCTCCCATCTCCCTCCATACACCCCTTTTATTCCTACACTGTGTCTATAAAAAGTTGCTGCCAACGCATTAATTCTTGCACGCCGCCGCCTCCCTCATAGCCACATCAACATATATATAAATCCGTAACCATAAAACCCAATCGCTTTTCTCAACCCTTTTTATTCACCCCAGTTATATCAAAACTTAAAACCCTCAAGACCTGCAAACCCCCTCCCCCACTAACCTTAAAACCTTACCCATCCAAACCCTTTATAAGTTCAATACAATCGAAAAAATACACCGTATGATAAATAGTCGCCAATCCTCCACAGTCCTTGCATTCCCCATCCTCTCGTATTCTCTTATAGAATAAAACCATTCCTGACGGCAAGATTCCATGTAAAAAATCTATACATAACTTCTCTGACTTTATTTTTTTAAACGCAATTTGTTTAAACGCCCCCAAATATTAGCCAATCATACATCGGTAAACTCCTTCTAACATTGACCTCATCGCTCTAGGGCCGTGAGTTGTGCTGCGCCTTGCTCCTGCATTCGTCACTCAGCCTTGGTGGAGGACGGACGTTGGCGGTTGAGCTAGCACCTGTTGGTAGCACTGAGTGATTTTCACAAAATGGCGCAGGCTATCAGGCGGAGAATCAACACGTGTGTATTGAGGTGTTGAAAGGAGCGGTTTATCAAACCAATGTTTCTGTTATGCTGCCTGCTATACTACGGGTTTACCTACTGCATCAGCAAAGACATCTGTATGGTTTTGCCTTAAATGGGCAACAAGGATATTTGTGAAATTTGTGACGGCTGCGACATAGACAAGATGGTGGAAAAATACCAAGACGTGTGTATGAAGGTTAATCCGGGTTTTTGGAATACGATGAGGACTTTATCCAAGTATTATACTTGGGTAAAGTTACGGATGCCCCATTTGAAGCGGATGAAGAAGATATAAAAGAAAACATTCAACGAGTATGGTGTTATACATCAGGCAATCATTTGGAAGGTGGTCTGATGTATGTATACTGGACTGCGGGGTGGGCTCCTTTACCCTCAAAATGTCTTTGCGCAAATCTATCCCTTCATATGTGACTCTGAGTGACTTTAGAATACAGGTATATGTAACTATGCGGGGCAAAGACGAACCTGTAACTGTGTGGAGCCTTGATCATATAGCAGCAATGTGTCCTCGTCGATCGACACCTGAGAAATATGGAGAGGGAAAAGGTGTGTGGAAGGAGAGAGAGGAGCGACCCGTCTACAGGGAGCATCTTCAAGATCATGAACATGGAGTAAAATCGTGGGGGACAATCCGGAAGAATGTGAAACATTACCGGAGGTCTCTCAAGTTATTGAGAATATGCGTTTGGAGGATGAGGTGAGACGAGTGGATTTGGGGTAGTCAGGTTACGGCTACAATAGATAATGTTATTAAAGGGATTCTTAGGAAATCAGAATGAGGGCGAGACACTAAGCATGGGTCAGATGGGAAACTTATAGGTGAGGAAGGAATTGAAGAGGTGAGTAATGTGGGTGATGGGGATAGGCAATCAAAGAGGATTAGTGAGGTTGTGGTTGAAGTACACAACGTAGAATGTGGAGATGAGGGAATGCACATAGTAAAAGGCATACGTAAGAGAGAGGCAGGGCTTCTGATAGTGATGATGTCCTCACACCAGGCAACGAACTGGTAAGAAACTATCAGTGGAGGGAAAAAAAAATAACAGGGGGGGGGGGGAAGGGGCAGAGGAAAGGGTGAGGCAAAGAAAGGAAAATGCGAAAAGAATTTTTCAGCAAAAACGTAAGGAAACGAAAGGATATCGGTCGTTGGTAACCCCCCGATAGCTTTTTTAAGTGCCCTAACTTTAAATGTTAACGGCCTAAGGGCTGATGTAAAGCGTAAGATATTTAGTGTTTTTTAAAGAGACTTGGCATACAAGTAGTTTTTTTACAAGAGCTTTAATTTTAGGTATGGAAGGATTTTTTGGGTAGATGGATATAAAGTTTATGCTGGGTATACTGGGACAGCTTAAGGGAGGTGCTGCTGTTTTAATAGCTGAGACCAGTCCTTTCCAATTTTTTACATTGGGAAAAAGGGGGGAGATGGGAGAGTAGCGAGGGGTGGATGGGCATGGGTGGGGTACGTGTGTGTTTTGTGAGTGTATACATGCCGGCGGACAGTAATAGACGGTTAAAGAGGATTTTGTAAGGGACACACTAATTTATCATATGCGGGGTTTACCTGTTTAATTCATTTTTTGGGAGGGATTGGAATAGTGTGATACGTAGAAAAAATGTGGAGCCGAGGGATGCAGGGTGTGTTTTTGGGGGTCCTACGAGATGTTTTAGGGGAGCTGGCTTAGCGGATGTTGTGGGGGGAGGGTGGAACGTGGAGCATACTTATGTGAGGAGAGGATATGCGGCACGACTAGATCGTATTATGCTTCTCCCGGTTACAGGTGGCTACTACAAAACTATAAATGTAGTGTTTTCAGATCATAGAGGGGTGGTCGTGGATGTGGGATGGGGGGTTTACCAAAGCGTTACATGAGTTATTGGAAACTTTAAAGTGAGATTGTTAGATGAGCTGGAGGACGGTGATAGTTTTGTTGAGTGGTGGACAAAGGAGTGGACCAAGGGAGAAAAGGAGGTGGGTATACTACGATGGTGGGGGGAATATGCCAAACAGGAATCAAAAAATTTTTTTTATGAGGAAAGGAAAGGAGGTTAGTCAATGGAAATATGGCTTACAGAGATATTTGGAAGGGCAGCTGAAACCAGTGCTATGAAGGTTTAGTGAGGTTTATCCAGTACAAGAGATTGAGGGCATCAAAGCGCAATTAATGGGAAAAGCAGAATGCAAGATTTGATGGTGAGAGAATGAAGGGGGGATTGGAAGATGTTTTATGGGGAGATAGCCATCCGCCTGTGTATTGGCGATTAAAGACGCGACAGAAGACAATGACTATATGAAGTTTGGGCGTACATACGGATGTAGGAGGGTATACAATGGGACAGAGGTTTGTAACTACGGAAAGTAGAGTGGGTTTTGCTGATAAGTGGTTTGGATATATATGAGAGGGGGGAAAACAGGAAGATAGCAGATATGAAGATTTAGAGAAGGGATACAGAGAAACCCAGAGTCAGCAGATAGAGCGATGATAGAAGGGTCTATAGATGAAGAGGAAGTGTGGACGGCTTTAAAAAGGGGTGAGTGACGGAAAAGCACCTGGGATAGATGGAATCCCAAATGAATTTTATTTGAAACAACGGGGTGTCATGAAGGAATTCTTTTGGGGCAGTTGATGAATGTAATGAAGGATAAGGGAAGCATGATCTAACACAAAGGACAGGTGTAGTAGTTATGGTTCCAAAAAGGGAAGTACAGAATAGCATCCTAGATTATAGAGGTTTTATCATTATGTGCGGGGATTATAAATTGTTTGCCGGGTGTTAGGTAATAGATTGCGTAAAGTAATTGGGAAGGTTATAGATGGGGGACAGATGGGTGTGCCAGGGAAAAAATGTTAGTGGGCATGGGAGGATAAAGGGTTATATTTGAGGAGCGTAGGATGGGACGGCGGAGGTGTTCTTGCTTTGGATTGGAAGGCGGCTTTTGATTGTGTAGAGAGAGAGGGCATTATGGATGATTATGAAGGAGGATGGGTTTCGGTGAGGAAATTGTGCAGTGGGCGGAAAATTTATATAGAGGTCAGAAATACGAGTGCAAATAAATGGGAAAGGGGGGGGGAAGATGGTTAGTATGGGTAGGGGCTGAGGCAGGGGTGCCCCATGTCTTCAGATCCTATTTGCATGTTTGCAAGACCCATTATATAGGTTGATGAATGTTGGAGTAAGTGAGGGGAAGGTAAGACTTAGGTGGGCTAGGGTATAGTTGGTTATGTGGATGACACGACGGGCTTAGTGGGGGAGAGGAGGGGGTTAAAGAATGTAAGTAGAATTGTTGAAATATTTAGTGGAGCAACAGGTATGAATGTTAATAGTGAGAAGTCGAAATTACTGGAGGTTGGGTCATGGGTGGGAGGGAACTGGGAAAAAAGTATGGATGCAGGTAAATAGGCAGATAAAAATTTGTGGAGTATTGTACAGAGGGCAGCGCAGGGGGGTAGAGAGGCAAATTCTAAAAGGGTAGTGCAAAGAGTATTGCTCAGGTTAGGGGGGAAAAAGGACGAGTGGTTTGACTTACAACAGAGAGTCATTGTAGTTAATACACTCATTTATCCTAAATTGTGGCACGGGGGCTGTGGTGTACCCTTGGTGGCGAAAGACGTGCGGCAAGTGCAAAGGAAAGTAAATGAATTTTTTATGGGGATATGGTTGTCATTGGCTGAGGCAGACGGTTGTAATAACACCGCTTGGCAAAGGGGGGTTTAGGTTTTAATTCCTTTGGGTAGCAGACTGAAGAGCATGTACGTGAAGCATTGTTATCTGAGATTGGGTGGGGAACGTGGTGTCAGAGTGAGGGATGTGATGGAAGATGTGAGGCGGTGGTGGGGGGTAGGGACTTAGAGGGGTGTATGAGTATGTTGAGATACTTATTACAAGTAAGAAAATCCGGGGAAAAAAATAACGGCGTGTTTTGGGGAGGGTTGGTAAGGGTTCAAGTGGTGTTGGAAGGGGAGACTGTTTTTCCATTATATAATTGGACCGAATCTGGGGGGACTTCAGTAAGTTACGGGTGAAGTCAAGGGTGAAGGAAAACTATGTATAGGTTTTTACATGGGATTTTGCCAACTAAAGTACGACTGTTCAGATGGAATTTTGCAGTCTCAATGTTGTGTTTTGTGTGTGGGGGAGGAAACACAAAATCTGTGGTGTATTTCTGTGAGCATATCGAGAGGGCACGTCTATGGTTTCGGCAGAGTGTTGGATTGGGGGGTGGGAGTAGGTTAGTGGTATTAAGGGCACTGAGTTTGGATATAGAGGGAGTGGGAGATAGTGGAGGAGGGCCGTCATGTATTTAGTGGCAGATTATATCTATATATCGTGGGCGATGAAGGAGGTGGGGGGAGGAACGAACAAGGGCTTTAGCAGGACATTTCTATAAAACAAAGTGTATAAATGAGATAGGTATGGACGTAGATGGGGTATAGATTTTCCGGTATCGTATAGAGGTATGACTGTGAGAGGGTTGCGCGAATTAGTGTTGTAATGGCTGGGTGGACTGGTCTCTGTAAAAGGGGGAGGAAAAATGAATTACATGGATATAGAATTCATGATTATTAAGCATAGTTTCCTGAGAAGCAAGAGTCGGCTTATCAATTCGATTAGGGCTATAATGTTGTTATTATTAACAATAGTGTGTGAAAGAGCAAGTCTAAAATTGCTCTGAAACATGTCAATAAACATCTAGATTTTGTAGAACAAGACACTACGTGTTTAATAATATACATTCTTGGTATATGTAATACAAGTGTTATTTCAATATCCAGTGTACATTTATCATATTGTTTGACATTGTTCACTATAGTAAAGTATGTTATTATACAAATATTGTCAAAAGTATAATAGTTGTCAGTATTTTAAAAGTTTCTTTGAATAGTTTTAAGATGTTGTGGAGTCTATAAATTTATGTCGCTCATAGATAAACGTGTAAGTGTATTGCAAATATGTAATTTCATTTATTTCTGTGGAGGACCTGCTACGGCCCTCTTTTATTTATTAATGCATTGTAATGTTTTAAACTAAAAATGAGAATTTATGGGTATATAAAACTGTTAAAGTACATGTTTTACCATTGGGTTTTGCGCAACTATTTGAGTTAATAATAACAATAACGTAAATGTTGGGGGGGGGGGGAGTCACAGTATTGTAAGTGCTTTGTGTCATTGTACATTATGAAAAAAAAAAAAAAAAAAAAAAACTCCTTCTACCGCCGCTACCCGAGCCTTACCATCTACCCATCAAGATTTCCCCAATTTAATATGTGAAGGATCCCTCACGTTTATGAAGACCCGTAACATTGCCTCACCTATCATGAACTCCCTCCCCCCCCACCCCGTCGCATATCCTGATGTATCCTATGAAGACCCTTCTTTCGCCCCCCCCTCCCGTTATAACTACGTTTTAAATACATACTTATCCTCTTTTCGACATCTATAAGACCCAGCCCCTCACGGCGCCGGGAGTGTGACAACCGCTTCTGCTTAAACCAGTCGCTCCCTGTTCCCCAAATGATCGAAAAACAGCTTTTTTGTAACCATTTTACTCACGCAACGAAGTATCGAGAATATTACGTAACAATGCCATAGTTTACTATATATAGCAACATTCGTTGTAATACACCTTTGTGCAAGAAACTTAAAATTAGCCAGCTCTTTAAACCACTGAGGCGCTTCAAGAAAAACTACTATCTGAACGATACGCACGTGAATTTTTTGGGTGCTGACTTGATATCATTACATAAAACGATGCTCGACAATATCTTTATTTGGTCCACCCTGTCCCACCTTTCGAGCTACCATCTTCCTCACGTGACCCTTTCAAGATTCATATACTTTTGTTTTCCCCATGTTGATCGTCCATTCCAGTTAGGCCTTTCAAAAACTTTCACCAATTTTCTACCCGAAGCAAATCTTTGTTTTCTTCAACCAAAATCGTGTATCTGTCGACATATCCAAACAATGCCCGCTCCCCCCCCCTGACATTACCCATCTTGCATTTGCTTCCAATAAACCGTTTATCCCTCGTAGAAAAGGGATCTTGAATAACAAGCAAAAAAAAAGTGCTGAAAGGGGACAACCTGGACGCTAAAAACCCCCCCCCCTTGTCCCATCTGAATTCGATCTCCAACCTCATTCACTTCACACGCAAGGTTGCTCCTGATACATTAATTTGGCCCATGATATATTTTCCGCCCCAAACCCCTGCCTCTCATGATCGTCCATAACGCTCTCCCGTTCCACCACTACCCTTTGCCGCCTCCCAATCTATAGCCAAGCCCCCCCCCTCCTCCCAATCTACTCTTTTCTTCAATAAAACTTTAATTCATACCGTGACCTTCATACATTGTCCTGGCCCGTGCACCCCATATTTGTCCCTTGTCAATCACTTTTAGCCGCCGGACTTTTTTTATTCTGTAGCCAAGTTCCTTCAAAAATTTTATAGTCCCCACATAATACGAGATTGGCACGTGATAATCTTTAACCGTTTATGCTCCCTTGAGGAACTAGGACCGACCCACAGCCAACCTTTGTTGTTCCCTAAAAAACCCCATCCCGCTTCATTATATTGAATAAAAAGTACCAAAAACCCCTTTAAAACGTTCCATTTTGAGATAAAGTCGTCTGGGCAACCCATGACAATTCCTGGCGCCTGACCTAATTGCGTCCCAGATAAGCCTCCCAAATTCTCACACTCTAGTTATCGGCCTCCCAACATCAAAGCGATCATGCTCAATCAGCTCACACTGCACAAACCTACCGATTGACTGCAATGCAATTTCACTTATTCCACACTTTGCGTTTTAATTTAACCCAAGCATCAATATACCCACTCATACCCTCCGCCGGCGAAACACCTGTGTTCACTCTTATACCCCGTGCATACCTACCTGAACATTCAACCCATTAAACTCCATTGCCTTGCGACGTCTGTGTTGATTCCTCAACACAACCGCGCCGGCCGATTCCCACAAAACCTCTTCTTGATTCCACCTTAGAAGCCTTTCCCATCAAACCTTTCGTTTTTGAAAATTTCTTAGTTGCTCCTTAAATTCTTTTTCAATCTCTATACAGGGATAATTAGGATTCACTTGTACATAGCAGTAGCGCAACTGCCCTCTCAATATCGTTGGGAACCATATCTGTAATGATTATATCTCACACCTTGACTGTATAATATTCGCCTTAATTCGCTTTTTGGCTATCGTTTCCCACATTAACCAAAGCCACATCTCCGGTGCTTCAACCAGACAAGCGTTCCCACAATATGCCCAAAAGACGCAAACGTCTTTCCTCTCTCTGTCAATAACTTTTACATTCATTTCCAAACTTGATGGGACCCCTCCTAGGCACTCCCCCATTATCGACATCCAGTGACAATCCTCGTATGATCGAAAAAAAACACATTATCACATTCTGGCTTCTTCGCACTGTAACCGCACAGACACGTCATTCTATCCTCAATTTCTCGCCGCATAAATCTCGTCTAATGAAGTTTGCTCCACATGCCCACCCCACTCCCCACACACCCATTCATTAAACCCACACTCGTCAATAAATTCCCAGGAAACCCCAAGCATACCGCAACCCGCTCTCGAGGCTCCCATCCTTTCGTCGTATTACACAATTCAATTCCAGTCTCCCCTATTATCGCTAACGATTGGTACAAACTACGTAGATGATATACTTAAGCATTTGTACAAAATGAGTTTTTAAGTTGTACTTCTCCTCGGCCGGACCATATAACATACAAAACTTATATGTACTTACCCCCATAGACCATCCACATAACCACTCTCCCCTCCCCCGTTCACTATGCCGTACTACAAACGGGCTATATTCTTCCAGATGGCGGACGCTCCCTTTTTAACCTCGTCAGCATATTCCATATACACATCGTAACCATTCCAGTTTCTATCATAGATCCAATCTTTTAATGTGTCTAGGTGGAAATACCACATCCACATCTAGGACGCACCAAAAATTCATTAACCACTTTCGCTTTCCGCTCAGATCTCAAAACGTAAATATTTTTTGTCAAAGTACCCTTAATGTGTGTCAATTATCGGGATTTTCCTTTCGTTCTAGGTATAGACTTTTCACTTATACATTTTTACAAGTACTTCTATCCCTCCCCTCTTTTTTGGGACCACCTTGATTAAACTGTCTTGTTCGTGATTCGCACTCTGTTCCTTTCCTCTGTACTTCCGCCATGACTTTTTTTCCTGGCCTTTGGGCATGGAGTAAGCACGTGTCTTTACTCGCAGTTTGCTTTCGCGTCCTATCCTCCACCTGCCCCTGGATTTCTTTTAGTACTATCGTGATGCACTACAGCTAGTCTGCTACATTCCACCATCATATCCATGCGACACACTGAGACTCAATGCTTCCATCTGGGGCCTCACATGATACTCCAACCGTCCCAAAATTGACCTGGTACCTCCACACAGTTGACGATCGAAACTCGTTCGAACAAAAAACATCCAGTGCTTCAACTAAGAGACAGCCGCTACATCCTCTTCCCCCAATAGTGGGCAGAGAATCTCTTCAGAATACTTTATTTTTATGTCCATTGACGGTGATTCTCCTCGCTGTATTGCTTCTCCCATTAAGCATTTCCTGTGCTCTTTTTCTAACCTACAATCACTTCAAAGTTGACGTTGTACGAAGACTAAAGGGTAGATCCTAAGACTGTTCTCGTCCCACCTACTTCTGGCCTCGTTCCGATTGTCGCTGTTGGCAATAGGTTGGAGATGTTCCCCACGACGCTACCACACTGGCGCGTATGTGTGTATCATGTATCGACCACACAGCCGACACTGTACGACGTTTGCCCCGCAAGATGTTAATATACTCGAGTTCGAAATGCTTGCAAACATAATACATAGGAGGGTATGGGTGTGGACGTAGAGGTCTATTTGACTGAATAGTGTTCCTTCCAGAACATTCCCAGACATAAGGTCAGCGGCCCACGACCTGCAAGAGGCCATTATGACGTACCAATATAGATAACGTAGTTCATCTTTTAGATAACCAAAATCAGTCGCTCAAAAGGCACATCCTTGATTTGTACCCATGTGTGTGGTGTGTGTGTGTGATACATCATGAAGACGTATGCTACAGCTGATTGACGGTCTAGAGAAATGCGTCTCTTGAGAGTATTTATTCAACTCCACCGCTTCGTAGACATTTGCTGACGTCAATTTAACGAGTGATCGTGTCGTCCATAAGTGCTACACCACATATCTCTTCATTTGGCGATACCGTAGGTATCACGGATAATCGCGGTAGTAGAACAAATCCATCGTGGCTCCGTGACAGCACACCGTGGGTAACTCAACGCAGTGTTGATGCGCTGTGGCTATGCAGCGCCGTGTTGAAAAACATAAGAAGTTTTCACCCAGCGAACGCTCTGGTGGGTGGGGGGGATAGCACTTCCAAAAGGTAGACTGGCGTCAAAAGTCAACTCATCAGGAAGCGCTGCGCAGCAGGTCCGCCACGGGCCGGGAGCGTATGCCAAACAATAGTGGGGACCTCAATGTTATCTGATATCAACAGTTAGAAAACGTGTTGGTGAGGGGTGTGTACCGTTGACCCCATCCCCCCCCAGGTTTAATATACCCACTCTCCTGTGTGGTTAGTAGCCAGTCAGGGCAGAATTCGAGGCAAGGACGTGGGTTGTCAGCGAGTTATTGTCTCTAATTATTGTGTTCATTAAATCTTTGTTTCATATATGCTGATAATTAATCCAGTGTTAATAATTCCTTTGCATGTTGTAATTTCTATTGATGTTTTGCCTCAGTTTATATATCCTTGTCTTGTTTTTCTTACAATCTGCTGTGACGTATGTATGAATCATCCCTTAGTGGATCAGATGCTACTGTAAATATAGTACAGGACTCATGACACAAATCATGTCTTATGACGTAATGGTTCTTTACTTCTACCATTGAAGCAGAGAGTAAATAAAATTTTACTTTATTTACTGGAATCCACTATATGGAATGTTCATATTTATGGTGAAACGTATCAGTAACCTGTGAGTACTGGGAGTTGCATGTATCGTCAGGGCACGCTAACGATGAGTGTTTTGGTGGTTCAAGCTTGTGAGGGTTGTATAATTAATCTAGCCATAAGACAGGTTTTTCGCTTCTTTCGTGTATAGAAGCTAGTGTTCTCATAAATCTCTCGTGATGCGATGAAACCATACAACGGGATGGGGGGTAGAATCCCGCGATCAGAGAGTCACCAACTGCAGGTCCGACGCGTTAGCCACTGGACCGTAGCTACCTATCTGGATGAATCATTAGTTGTAGCTAGCTGGTCCATTGGCTAATGGTGTTCTGGAGTTTTGTGACTCAATGATCGCGGGTTTAACCCACGCCGTGGTGGTTTTGTTTGCAATGTCGTGTCATTGCGATTTTGTGCGTCAATTGCAATGATTTTACTCGTTTGGATCACAGCTCTGAATTTATTTGACGTGTGTATTATTTATCATCAAGACTGTTTCTGATTGTATTTGTATTGCTGAGGTAACTGAAACCATCTTATTCTGAATCTCTTGCCATTGTCGTACTGTTCTAGACAAATTGCTAAGAGAATTTCGCATCAATGGTGTCATCAACCTTCATTACGTGAAGAGGCTACTAGCTCGTTGTGCTCAATATATGCTATCAAGAAATATTGCACAACATATGCTTGATAAGCCAATGTGCTATCTAGTACATATGCCACTTTCTGCTTACGTGTAGAATTCTTAGATAATTCTGCTTTACCGTTGGTATGGAACGAATTACAGTTTCTAGCTAAAAGTGCGATCAATTGCTGTTCCAGGTACTTTCCGTCTTCAAGATTCTAAACACTAAATTATTGTTGTGTTTACTATTATTCATGGGGAAGTCGCTAATCCCGTTGGATTATACAGCGCCTGTGGGGGAGGGGGGATGTGAAGGTATTTCAGGCTTAATTCTAGGAAACTGGGCATAAATTAATTTCCTTGATCAAGAGCCGCTCACCCATCATCAAGCAACCTGCCTTGAGGAATTCTAATGTCTAAGGGTCAGCTACATCAACACGCTATCATTTCTGTGTGTGTATCTAGGTAATCTCATAGGAGGGTCTTTGTGTTCAGTCCCTTTCCCCGTAGCGTTGAAAACAATCACAGTAACAATAGTCCTAGAAAGTGTTTCAAATTGTGGCAAGAAAAGGACATATTGCTACCAAAATTGCTGTGGTTGTTTCAGAAAACAACGCGACACCAAGAAGCCCTCTGTGTAATGTTTCATATGGTGGCATTTAGAATATGTAAGTGCCGTTATGCAAACATGACTTCTCAAAATTAAAATACCCTATTGCACTATCCATTACTATTAATGGGTATCATCATACTGCTCGCAGTAATTTTACTTGCATGGATAATATGTATCTAGAATTTTCTAATAGGTCGCCACAACCGTGGTCACAGATATATTAGGAATGAAGACTTGCACTTTCAAAATAACTAGAACCTTCTCAGGGGTTTGGGAGAAGCCACGAACCCCAAATCAAGCCGTCAGTTGTGAATTGTAACTAACATGCAGATGGCATCCCTCATCAGCATTCTTTTAATGTCTTATGCAGTCTCGAGGATGAGTCCTCATTGACGGAAACTGTTCATGCATGATTTCATGAAGATTTTTTTTGAGGATGAACTTGATTAAGTATTCATTGACAATCTGGTCATTTGCCTGTTTGACGTCCATTTGATGCAACTATAGGTCCATTTGTAGAAATTTCTGGCTCGATGCATCAAACCGTTCATGTCTTCATGGACTCAGGTGTGCAGGTCAAAATTCGCTCTAGCCCTTCTGAAATAGGAATTTATAACTTTCTTGCTGATCATAATCAAATTTTCTGGTTATCTCTACTGAGATTTGCAATCATTGCGCAATCTCTATATATTTTGCTTGACCGTATCAATGGCTTACCCGAATCGACTACTGGTTCTTACCAATTCTGGGCTATCAACTTGAATCCAAGATGTGCCAAACCGCGTCGGAGCATGTAGTCTGGATTAGTCTTTCGTCTGTGCATTTTCCAGTAGCGTAACCACGCAACCAGACATAGCTTACATATATATCTGTGTGAAAAAACTCTAACAAACTTCTTGCAAGCAGGATAGTGTGCAGCTGCTTTCAGGTTGCCAGCGGATGTTCAGACACTAACCTTTGGGCACTAAAATTATTTCAAGTAGTAGTTCCTCCTAAGTGGACGCCTTGTGGTAAACGATATTTGAAACAAGTTATGCTTCTCTTGTTGATATCACGGGCAGTTTGCATAGAGAAGTTTCTGTTGCGGCTAGTGCTCTCCAATTAGGGTCAGATGTTTTCTCGTGAACCAGATAGATATACTATAGTGTTGACAGTATTCATGCAGGATGAAGGGTTTGTCAATCCATTTTTTTGCATATTGTACGATATAAGAAGATCTATCTGTGTTCATAGCAAAATACTGCTAGTCAGAGTGACACTCAGAGCACAACACGCCCCATTGACCTTGTCACTACTATATCCTGTTCAGGTAGGGGCGTGTTGTCACCATACCAGTAAGCTGGTGCTCTTTTCTCCCGGGAAGAGCCGATCTGTTCCAACGGTAGAGGAAAAGATTTCGCTCCTATTGACTTTCCCCAGATGTAAGTCACGAATTTGTTGTATGTGTTTTAACAAATGACTGCCCCCTAGTATTTTCAATTGAACATGGTACCAGGCTATATATACCTACGTACAAACTACCTTTCAAATTTTATAACGGAAGGGTAGTCAACCAGATGCGTGATTTCGGACGATGTCATTGCTCATGCAATTTTAACGTGGATGCGCTGTGATTTTATCATTCTAGAAGATGGGTTCCTTGAGCCCAGTAATTGATTTTAGAAGTTGTAATTCTAAAACAAATTTCAGATCATTCCCATATTCCTGTTCCAGGATGATTTATAATGTAAATAGGAGACGTGCAAAGCGTTTTCATCTCGAGATTTGGTGAAGGGTTTGGGCAATTCCGCTTCATGTGTGAGGTCAGCCCAAGATCTAACAGCCTTTTCCACTCTACAGGTCATTTTATTTCTTAGAATTGCCTTCAATCATTTCTTGATTGCTCATGATACACTAATTCGCGAAACCACATGGTTGTACGTGGATGATGTGATTGGTCATTGGTCGTCAAAAGATTAAGCAGTGGAAACTTCTCTAAATGTGCAGTTCGCAAATCAGAGATGAAGTTTCTTGGTCACATAGTCGCAACTTCTAGAGAGGTTACGACTGGACCTATGTAAGAGTAAAGCTGTTCATAAATGTTCCAACACCAAGACATACTGCTGATGGCGTAAGAGCTATTGTATATCATAGGTGTCTATATAGGTTTCATTGCAATTTTTGATTTTCTATGCAGGTCCTATGAGATGGTTAGAAGGATGCTTCTATTATTTGGCCTTTCGTAAGAAAGAAACATTTTAGACTCTAATAGAAAAAGAGTTCGAGAATTTGTTCTGTGAGTTAACATTTTCAAATTTTAAAAAGCTTTTGTCTGAAATGTGACGCTGTCATATTATAGGTGCTATCCTAGTCAGATGACTATTACCTCAAAATAACCACGGCTGAACAATTATTACCATAACTGAGCAGAATGCTTTAGCCATAGTTGATCTTTGAAGTGCTTCTGAGATATTTACCAGTAAGCCAATTCATGTCTTAACATGTTCTCCGCATGATTCACACTGCTCTCAGAACAAACTGGAGTAGAATAGAGTGGTGTCTGTGGGTTATGAGACTGATTAGAGTCAGATAGATCCTGTAAAGTCAATTATGGTTTCATAGCAGAAACCTGCCTTCCATTCTGTTTGTCTGATTTCTTACCTTTAGTTTATCACATGGGGCAGAGTTGCGGTGGGCAGCTGCAGATATGCTGAATCTTGGTGGGCCAGATGTGCCAAAAACCCTTCACAATCGGCCCCATTTAATACAAGGAATGACTCATTGATACCCCTAGGTACTTGTGCTGTATAGAGAGCTGTTCTTCGTTGGGACACCTGGGATGCTTGTATTGTGCGTGCAATACTGCTGGTATATGCAGTGAGATAACATTTCACACAGCAATAATAAAAAGTATCTAATTCGAAGTATTCTACCTTTCGTGTTGAATGGTAGAGTACTTCACTGTATCAAGGCCTGTAGTAGGGTAAGGCATCCTAATTAATAGGCTGTTAATTGATCTGCAGAGTTGGGCAACTCTTGGTCACATACTTCACTCGCGCACAAGATTTTTCGTAACTGTCGGGTAGCACGAGGGCACTCATGGTTGGTTGGAAAAATGCTCGCGGTTTACAAGTTGAGTAGGTTGTAAGAGGTGATGTAAATACTAAAGTATATTAATTAACTCTAACTTAGCTTAAATACACATAAGTAGTAGTGTATAATACATTAGCCTATGGAAAACTTTATTACTAGATTCGTATAAGCTAAGTCTTATAAGATTATGAATGGATAGGGAATGTGGCACACGCTCATTGGAATAGATGGATTCTGCTCTATTTCCCTTTACCCTCTTCCCCAATGGTAAGGGAGGTTTAACGGTTCGGGAAATCAAAAGCTGATGATTTTCGCCACACATGGGGGGGGGAGGTAGGGGGTTGACCTGGTCATAACAAGGTTCTCATGGATTATAGCGCCTTGATTACGTTGTTGAGGCTATCTTCACATCCTTGCGGTGTCGCAAGGCTGGGGTCTTGTTCGGGGGCATAGATCTCTGTGGACAGTACTTTTAGTGTAAGTGGCACTCAGAACTGTCAGTTGGGTCCTAGCTCCACTGTGCCGGTGGCCTTGGTTCCACACAGCAAGGTTTTCCTCTGATTTAGGGTAGTGTGCATTGGGTTGCTTCGAAGGAGCTGGCATGCCTCCCTGTCTGAGTGAAATGGCCAGTTCGGTTAGCGGTGTGCTAAGGAAGTCTGCGAGAAATCCCAGAACGTTGACAAGTACAATGCCTTAATTGTGTGGTGGACATTCTGAGTGGACTGGGAAATCCATTATAACTGGTGTATTGGTGCTGTGTATAACGAAACTGGAGCCGTGTAACACGCGTTGTGGGCGTCATTAATCTGAACCGTCAACAATGCCGTTTGCGGTATTAGATAAGAGGTACTGTATTTCCTGGTAAGAAAGAAAACAGTATCTACCTAATCTTCCTCCCTACTACTCTACACTAAATACACCAGTGACCACTGGAGGGCATCCAGAGGTGTCAATGCATAACACAGTTTTAATTACAACAGCCCTCACAAAGCTGAACACCAAACACATTGTGTTGAAGCCAGCATGGAATATTATGTCAAACCATTTACGGTTCACTGAGACATGGTATGTATATTGTGAACAGTAGCATTCTGATCCACTATGTGGGGTTGATTCATACATAGTCAGTCGCAATTGTAAGAGAAACCAAAAGATAACGAATATAATAAATGAGGCGCAACATACTATAGAAAATACATAAATGCAATGTAATTAAATCGTGATCTTAATCTATGTATATAAAACAGATTTAATGAGGCACAATGAATGAGAGAGAGAGAGAAGACTCGCTGGCAAAACCGCCAGGGAATGCCTTTACTACAGATTTTTCAATTTATACGATTAATAACATGCACAGCCTTCATCAGCACATCTCCATCTTCTGGAGAAAAATACCATAAGGATCAACCAAAGGAGCGGCAACCATTCTGGATTTAACTTCAGCTAGGGTCAGTCTCAATTTGCGAGTAAGTTAGTTGCACTCCGTGTCATGGAGTAGACACTTGTTGGTCCTTCGCCCATTATCTGTCCAATAAGATTGTACGTGATTGTGTGTAAGGCCACATTAATTATGATTTAATTTCGAAGTGAAAGCGTAACGATCTCCTCTAACACACTCTCTTAAGATTCCACAATATATTTTTACGCATGTGCTCTTAGTCATCTACTTTCCGGTATTGGTTCCATAATATGAATGACTCCGTTCCACAGTTGCTGTGTGAACATTCTATGGTGTCAGCGCCTCTCTCTTAAATTGTATAGTGATTTAATATAGTAGCTCCAAAGATTACTGCTTCGCTTCTCATACCTCAGTCCAGTGATAGGTATTTTTGAAAGTGTAATTTAACATACTGGTTGAAGATTATCCAGATATAGAGCATGGTCTCAGTACCGCTCCTGTTTAAAATTCGCAGATGGCGTGTCGTACCAAACACTTTCACGCTTTTTTTCCCAGTATTTTATGATAAAGTTTTCCAGCTAAGACTCCATAATCTCCAATCTCTTATAGGCAAGCGCTTATAAGTAGTGCCGCGCACGTGCGAACACACCACAGACTCACTACACACATCACACACACACACACACACACACACACACACACACACACACACACACACGCACACACTCACAATCACTCACACACAGGTGTTCAGAGTGGTCGCCTGTGACAGCGGGGTATCGCCACGAAGGATCTCAGTCCTAGGACGGTGCTGCTTCTGGTATGAGGTGAATGACTGACGGAAATGGATAGGTGTTTGTAGCCGATATGAAGATTGTTGAACGAACATAGTCAGTTGGTCCCTGGTTTTCTAGTGCTTTTCGTACCAAAATAACAAACCTTAGTACGGTCTTAGGGGTCTTCACTCGGAGAAGGAAAGGAAACTTTCTTATTTCTATTTAATTTATTAATATGTGCATAATTGAATCGCTCTTAAATCCACCTTCTCATTTTTGCATATACTCAAGTAGAATACTCTATACATTTCTCATTAAACATCTCGTACTAGGATCAAGGTATGATAACAAACTGGCTCTGAGCGAGTCACGAAACTAATTAGTATATGTACATGCACAGGCGTTGCCTAAATAACTCTGAACACATTAATGATTTCTTTATTAATAGGGTTCACTTTACCATAAGTCTCTTACACTACAGAGCTTGCTCACTTGGCCAGAATTTTTCGGAACTCAGTGCTAAGATTATCTCGGTTGGAGAAGGCGGTTAAGAAAGCTCTTAGCGCTCTTAACCGCCTTCTCCTCAACGAGATAATCTTAGCAATGAGTTCTCGAAAAATTTCTGGGATTTTCTAGAGGAGGCGAATGTTGGATTAGAGGTGGATACTCCCCTAGACTTCCTGGTCAGAGGAAGGTATGAACTGAACTCAGTGAGGTTTATCAGCCACTTTTGTCTCGGTAGGATCGTGAGGGGTTGAGCAGCTCAACAACACTATGGTGTTGGCCCGGTCGCACCACAGCAGTTGATCACTATTTAAACAACTTACTATACACAAAGCTAAGTAATCCGACCAGATAATATTATTAAGTCGAGTAAATCCATTTTAGTCTACTAATTGAATTACTCCTGAATATAATATTAAGTGAAATAGCAAACATAATCATGTAAAGTATACCAATTGTTGTTAAGAACAAGTGGAAAACAGTCTAACTTAAAATGAATAAAGGGTGTAACAAAGATGAATGCGCGAATTCAATGACGTATGAGGATTAGGCTGGACTACAAGGGATCTGGACTGACTGTATGCTGTCCAGCAACTGGTTCCTGGAGTTTAACTCCACAGTGAGTGCAAAAGTCATATAAGATTGCGGAAGGTGAAAGATGACCGCAACATGAGGACAGGTAAGGGAGGCCAAAGACTGCAAAACTCACTCAAGGAAAAGGATCCTTGGGAGTGAGTATAATACCGAAGCTCATCTCCTGAGGCACACTAATCAACCAAATAACTGCTGTAGCATATGGGGTCTGGGCAAACCTAGATGACGCGTTCTCGAACACACTATAGAGAAAACTCCTTCAAAGACTCTTGTAACACCGTGTATCGTCAGGCCATGTTGGAGTATTGCAGGCCCTAGTTGGAACCCACACCTAGTCAAGCACGTGAAGATAATTAGAGAAAGCTGAAAGGTTTGCAACAAGGACTCGTCCGGAGTAAGGGGTATGGTTATGGAGAGGTTAAATGGAATGACTTGATCGGAGTCACTGGCGTAGAGGAGGGATAGGGATGAACATGATAACGCATATAAAATACTGAGAGGCATTGACCAAGTTGGATAGGGGACAGGTTGTTTCAGAGATGAGACACAGCTAAGGGTGCACAACGTTACATTGTAGTCTAAAATGAGTCAAAAGTAGTGTAGGAATCGATTTCTCTAGTCACAGAGTTCAGAAAGTGGTGCAGTCTGGAAGACTGAGAAGCAGGGTGGCAGGATGCATACAATAGTTTTAAGAGAGAGATGTGATAAAGCTCGTGGAGCTCGAGAGAGTGGGCCTCACTATCACCAGCGCGAGTGGGGCCAGGAACTGTGATACGTCCAGCACCCAACAAAATAGGTAAATTACACCAAGTAATGAGCCGCGACGAAAAAACCAGGAGACTTGATCTTAACATACAAAATAGTGGAAGAAATGCATGGATGAACAGGCCAAAAATACTTTTAAGAGATCAGTTTAAACAGATCGGATAAAGATAAAGCCACCGGGATGTCCCTGGTTGAGTCGGGAAGAGGAAGACGCGAGAGACCAGATAGAAATTGCATTAAGTTAGGGCTGTTTGCATAGTTTTGTAAAGAGCAGGTACGATATGGCCCACTCGGCAGCAGGAGGGAGTGAATCTGGCTACCACACAAATAGAAGTGTCGCAGGGCAATGACTACATTTTCGCGACCGCTGATACCACATTCGGCAAGTGACTATTAAGGTGAGCACATACGTGTGAGGTACATTCAGGCAAGCATATTGTGAGACATACAGGTGAGCACATGTGTGAGTACATCAGGTGAACATAAGTGGGTGCGTACATCAGGTGGCACATTATGTCGAGTAATATTGATGAGGCCCCAACATATGATGAGTTACATTATGGTTGACACACTGATTGTGAGTAGAAACATAGTAAGTACCCACACACAAAACACGCACCAAAGACAGAGAAAAAAATCAAGCAGACAAATATAATAAAAGTGGTGGTGTGGGAGAAAATAAATATTCACACTGATGGGACAAGTTTTCTTTTTATTTTTTTAAAAAAAAAAATTTCTATTTTATATTTTTAGAATCTTAAGTTTCTTCTCGTTGCTGTGAGACCAGTTAATTTGTCTTCACCGAGGTAATGAATACTCATTATAGACTCCTGAGGTTGTACCATTGTTTGGTACCCCCGGTGTTATGTTTTTTTTTTTTTGTTAGGGGCCACTTTAGAGGTACCCATTGTTTGGTACCCCAGTGAGGACACCTTTACGAGGTTACCATTGTTTTTGGTACCCCGGGTGGGGACCTTAAGAGGTTAGATATCCATTGTTTGGTTACCCAGGAGGCAGCCTTTTTTGAAGAGGTACCATTGTTTAGGTACCCCGAGTGGGGCACCTTTAGAGAGTGTACCCATTGTTTGGTACCCCCAGTGAGGCATGATTTTAATGAGGTTACCCAGTTTTGTTTTTTTCGTACTCACCGGTGGCGCTTCCTGTTTAAGAGGTACCATTGTTTGGTACCCCTGGTGGGGCACCTTTAAGAGTACCCATTGTTTTGGTACCCCAGGTGTGTGTGCACCTTTAGAGGTTACCATTGGTTTGGTTACCCCCTGTGAGGCACCTTTTTAGTAGAGGTACCCATTGTTTGATTACCCGGTGGGGCACCTTTAAGAGGTACCCATTGTTTGGTACCACCGGTGGGGCACATTTAAAAGGTACCCATATGTTTAGGTCCCTGGTGGGGTCACCTTTAAGTAGGTACTATTGTTTGGTACCTCAGGTGGGGGCATGTGTGTGTTAAGATTTTTTTAGGATACCATTGTTTGGTACCCCGGTGGGTATCTTTAAGAGGTACCCATTGTTTGGTTACCCACGGTGGGGCACTTTAAGAGGTATCCCATTGTGTTGGTACCCCCGGTGGGGCACCTTTATGTGGTACCCCATTGTTTGTGTACCCCGGTGGGGTATCTTTAAGAGAGTACCCATTGTTTGTACCCGGTGGGGCACCTTAAGAGTCCCATTAGTTTGGTTCCCCCGGTGGTGGCACCTTTAAGAGGTACCATTGTTTGGTACCCGGTGGGTTCTTAAGAGGTACCATTGATTTTGGTACCCCGGTGGGGCACTTTAAGTAGGTACCCATTGTTGGGTGATACCCCCGGTGGGGCACTGCTTTAAGTGTGGTACCCATTGTATTTGGTACCCCCGGTTGTGGTATCTTTAAGGTGGTACCCATCGGTTTGGTACCCCCTGTGGGGCCTCCCTTTAAGTCGTGGTACCCATTGTTTGGTACCCCGGTGGGGGCACCTTTAAGTGGTACCCATTGTTGCTGTACCCCCGGATGGCGGATCCTTGAAGAGGCCGCTTAACTTTTCATTTTTGTTATCTTCCTCTGACTTCTCGATTCATTTGTTCATACTCGAAAACGCACTAATGCAATCGGCTTCGAATTTTCAAAATTGGTGTATGGTAATAGGCCCGAAATTCTATGGGAAACAAACTAGCATGGCTTCGTTCCCTCTGACCTAAATTGTTAAACACATCTCCCAGCAGCCTGGCAATGGCTGGGAAAGTAACTTCCTAACTCAGTGGTGTAATTCAGAAGTTCTTAGCCAGGCGCCTCCTAAGTCGACGTGGTGAAGATTGAACATTTGAAACACGCGCTCGCATGGGCCAGATTTTGGGTGGAACGCAGACAGTGGCGTTAGCAGTACATTTCTATAAAAATCCAAAGAGTGTTATAAATGAGTGTGTATGGACGTAGATGGGCTATTAGATTTTCCGGTATCGTATAGAGGTATGACTGTGGAGGGTTGCTCGAATTAGTGTTGTAATGGTGGGTGGACTGGTCTCTGTAGAAAAAGGGGGGAGGAAAAATTAATTACATGGATATAGAATATCATGATTAGTAAGCTAGTTTCTGAGAAGCAAGACGTCGCTTATCAATTCGGATTAGGGGCTAATGTGTATTATTAACAATGTGTGTGAAAGAGCAGTCTAAAAATTGCTTCTGAAACATGTCAATGTAAACATCTAGATTTTGTAGAACAAGACATACGTGTGTTTTAGAATATTAAACTTGCTTGGTATTATGTAATACAAAGTGTGTATTTCACTATCCAGTGTACAGTTATCATATTGTTTGTACATTGTTTCACTATAGTAAGTAGTGTTATGATACAAAATATTGTCATATAAGTATAATAGTTGTTCAGTATTTTAAAAGTTCTTTGAATAGTTTTTAAGATGTTGTGGAGTCTATAATTCTTGTCAGCTCATAGGATGAAACGTGTAAGTGTATTGCAAAATATGTGAATTTCATTTATTTCTGTGGGACCTGCTACGGCGTCTTTTATTTATTAATGGCATTGTAATGTTTTTAAACTAAAATGAGAATGTATGGAGTATCGTAAAACAGCTTAAGTGTACATGTTTCACCATTGTGTTAGCGTCCCAAAATACTTTGGTGCCCAAAATTTTTAAAAGGTACACTGTTGGTGCCATAGACCAAAAACCCGGCCCCAAAAATTTTGGGATAAACCGACAAAGGATAGTTTTTGGGGATAATTTAACAAAAGGAATTAGTTCTGCCTGCCTTTTTCCCCGGATCTTAAAAAAAAAAAAAAAAAAAAAAAAAAAAAAAAAAAAAAAAAAAAAAAAAAAAAAAAAAAAAAAAAAAAAAAAAAAAAAAAAAAAAAAAAAAAAAAAAAAAAAAAAAAAAAAAAAAAAAAAAAAAAAAAAAAAAAAAAAAAAAAATTTTTTTTTTTTTTTTTTTTTTTTTTTTTTTTTTTTTTTTTTTTTTTTTTTTTTTTTTTTTTTTTTTTTTTTTTTTTTTTTTTTTTTTTTTTTTTTTTTTTTTTTTTTTTTTTTTTTTTTTTTTTTTTTTTTTTTTTTTTTTTTTTTTTGGGTGCCATAAGACTTGAACACCAGGATCATGCTACTGTTGGGTGCCATAAGACTCTTGAACACCAGGATCATGCTACTGTTGGGTGCCATAAGACTCTTGAACACCAGGATCATGCTTCTGTTGGGTGCCATAAGACTCTTGAACACCAGGATCATGTACTGTTGGGCTGCCATAAGACCTTGAAAACACCAGGATCATGCTACTGTTGGCGCCATAGACTCTTTAACACCAGATCATGCTACGTTGGTGCCATAAGACTCTTGAACACCAGGATCATTTCTACTGGTTTGGGTGCCATAAGACTCTTGGGGAAAACCAGGATCATGGTTCTGTTGGCTGCCATAAGACTCTTTGAACACCAGGATCATGCTACTGTTGGGTGCCATAAGACTCTTGAACACCAGGATCAAGCTACTGTTGGGTGCCATAAGACTCTTGAACACCAGGATCATGCTACTGTTGGGTGCCATAAGACTCTTGAACACCAGGATATGTACGTTGGCGCCTCTCGAACACCGGATCGCTTGTTGGGTGCCATAAGACTCTTGAACACCAGGATCATGCTACTGTTGGGTTCCATAAGACTCTTGAACACCAGGATCATGCTACTGTTGGCTGCCATAAGACTCTTGAACACCAGGATCATGCTACTGTTGGGTGCCATAAGACTCTTGAACACCAGGATCATGCTACTGTGGGGGGCCCTTTAAGACTCTTGAAACACCGGATCATGCTATGTTGGGTGCCATAAGACTCTTGAACACCAGGATCATGCTTTCTGTTGGCTGCCATAAGACTCTTGAACACAGGATCTGCTTTCTGTTGGCTGCCATAAAAACTTTGAACACCAGGATCATGCTACTGTTGGTGCCATAAGACCCTTGAACACCAGGATCATGCTACTGTTGGGTGCCATAAGACTCTTGAACACCAGGATCATGCTACTGTTGGGTGCCATAAGACTCTTGAAAACCAGGATCATGCTACTGTTGGGTGCCATAAGACTCTTGAACACCAGGATCATGCTACTGTTGGGTGCCATAAGACTCTTGAACACCAGGATCATGCTACTGTTGGGTGCCATAAGACTCTTGAACACCAGGATCTGCTAGGTTTGGGGGGGTAAGACTCTTGAAAAACCAGGGTCATGTACTGTTGGTGCCATAAGACTCTTGAAACACCAGGATCAGCTACGTTGGCTGCCATGCTCTTGAAACCAGGATTGCTACGGGCGCCCTTGACTTTGCCCCCAGGCCCAGGGTACTGTTGGGTGCCATAAGACCTTGAACACCAGGTCAGCTTGTTGGTGCCCTGACCTTTAACACCAGGATCAGTATGTTGGGGCCCTAAAACTCTTGAACACCAGGGTCTGCTACTGT
>NW_026508812.1:0-7500 GCF_026875155.1 Cherax quadricarinatus
GGAAAAAACCCCACCAACACTGGTGGCCTTTCACAACACTATGTTTACACGCAGCTCACTCTTGATAGACATTCTCAACGCCGTTTTTTTTTTTTTTTTTTGAATACATTCAACCCGCTAACTATAAATTCCAGCAATCTCCAGACAGAACTCACGGAAGAAACACCTGCAGCAAGAAGTGATACACGGGAAAAGAATACCGAAGACCTATGATATTTAAACACTTTCCAGCAGAATATGAAGAACAGGTAATACTTGAGTAGTTTACAAAACAAAAGAAATACTCCAACGTCATGAGTCTAGATTATGAAGACATTCCAGAACTAAAAACACGCTAGGAATGGATAAAAAACTAAAATTTGCTATAACTATGGCACTACAAACAAGAAAACAACTCCCCAAAAGGACCCTCAAAATTTAGGAACAACCCTGAGACAACCAAAATAAGATATAAAGGCTGAACAAAGGTACAAACTCAGTCAAGCAGAGAGAGGCGGCCTTTCCCCACACTCCAACCTACCACAAGAATCCCCTATTAATACAAATTAACATACTCTTCAGTGTATGAAAAAAAATTTTGTACTCATATTTTGTTTACTCAAATGTGTGTGGTGTGTGTGTGTGTGTGTGTGTGTGTGTGTGTGTGTGTGTGTGGTGTGTGTGTGTGTGTGTGTGTGGGGTGTGTGTGTGTGTGGGGTGTTTTTAAATCGCCTAGTTGTACTCACCTAGTTGAGGTTGCGGGGGTCGAGTCCGAGCTCCTGGCCCCGCCTCTTCACTGATCGCTACTAGGTCACTCTTCCTGAGCCGTGAGCTTAACATACCTCTGCTTAAAGTATGTATGGATCCTGCCTCCCTACATCGCTTCCCAAAACTATTCCACTTACTGACTACTCTGTGGCTGAAGAAATACTTCCTAACATCCTGTGATTCATCTGGTCTTCAGCTTCCAACTGTGTCCCCTTGTTACTGTGTCCCAAACTCTGGAACATCCTGTCTTTGTCCACCTTGTCAATTCCTCTCAGTATTTTGTTTTGTCGTTATCATGTCCCCTATCTCTCCTGTCCTCCAGTGTCGTCAGGTTGATTTCCCTTAACCCTCCTCGTTGGACATACCTCTTAGCTCTGGGGCTAGTCTTGTTGCAAACCTTTGCACTTTCTCTAGTTTCTTTACGTGCTTTGGGTAGGTGTGGGTTCCAAAAATGGTGCCGATACTCCCAAAATGAGCCTAACGTACACAGTGTACAGGATCCTGAACGATTCTTTTTAAGATGTCGGAATGTGTTCTTTGATTGCTAGGGCCCCATAGCTGCGTCATTATTTGGATGATTGCGCCTAGGAAAGTCCTGTGTATCTCACCCCAAGTCTTTTTCCCCGAGTGGGTTTGTAGTTCTGGGCCCCCAGACTGTACCTGTCTGCGGTCTCCCTTTTTTGGCGTGTGGGCCACACGTACCTTACCACTATGGGGGGTATGATTCAAAATATTTTTACGCACCTGCGTAACGCTCTTGATCAAGGAATTCGTGAAAACCCTCCCCTTCCCTTCGATCACACCGGGTTATTTTGGGCGTGTTATCCTACAGGTTTAACGCTTCCCCATGATAAGAACAACAACGTGATGCACGGGATTGAGAATGAGAACATGTATCCTAATTTTTGTTGTAAATAATTTTTGTGTACAAAACCCAGGCAGAGCCTAGGAAATGGAAAGTCATTAGGTTTGATAAAAGGAGAGGAGGGGTAGATCCCATTTCCTGATCCTGAGACCTCCACCAACGTCAGTGCATCCCCTCCCCCCAATCTTTTTAAAATTTAATTTAATTGGGGGAAAATATCAACAATACATTTAAAAAAAATTTAGGTCGGTGCACAATGTGAGTAATTAATTTACGAGGTGATGTTTTTGCCGGTGACAGCTTTACGGAACGACAAACAGAGGTCACACCACTGTGTACATGCTCATCGCACTCTCCAAGTTAAAACCGGTGTGCGAGTGTCTCAATTCATGAACACGGTGCTACTGATCCAAGAAACTCACAATGGCGTCATAGGTGCCTTTCTTCCCCAACCTGTGAATTATTAATAAAACCCCCACACCGGCACCTTCACAAATTAAAAAATTCTTTTTTTACATTATTATAAATATATTATTTCTATTATCAATGGCGATTCCCACCCAAAGGCAGGGGGGCCCCAAAAAAATAAAAAACTTTACCATCACTCACTCCATATGTTTGCCAAAGGGTGCTTTACATACACTTTTTAAACTGCAACATTAACCCCCCTTCGTTCAAGGCAGGGACTGTATTTCCCATCTCCGGACTCGAGCCGGCCTGGGTTTCCCTGAACCCCCTTCATAAATGTTTTTGCCACCCCAAAGCACGTCAAGTATTAAAAACCATTTGTTCCTTTCCCCTCCTACAAACACGCCACGCATGCCTGCGGAAAGTCCAACCCCTCGCACAAAAACCCCTTTACCCCCTCCCCTCCCCCCTTTCCAGGCCGACCCCTACCCCGCCTTCCCTTTCCATACAGACTGATACACTTTTGGGTCATCTGTTTCGCTCCATTTCTCTAATGTGCGAACCACCTCAAAACCCTTCCTCCCCCTTGGACAACATTTTGGTAATCCCATCCCTCCCCTAACTTCCAAATACGAATTTCTGCATTATATTCACATCACACATTGCCCTCAGACATGACTCCCCACTGCCTCCAGCCTTTCCTCGCGCAAATTCATCCCCCCATGTTTCCCCCCATAAAAGAGCGTTGGTAAAAACTCACTTTTACTTTCCCCTCTTTGCCTCCAAACAAAGTTCTTTGTTCCAAACCCTAAGTGCACCACTACCCTTTTTCCCTCATCAATTTTGATTCACCTCATTTCTAGACCCATCCGCTGACACGTCCACCCCCAAAAATTCTGAATACATTCACCTCCCCCATCTCCCCCCTCCAATCTTTCATCCCCTAATCTTTTTGTTTCCTAAAACCCTTTACTCTTTCCTAAATTTCCTTTTAAATTTTCTTTTATGCCCCTACCAAATTCATCCACCAATCTCTACAACTTCTCTTCAAATCCCCCAAAGCCAGTGTCACAGAAAGACAACTAAGAAATCCATTATGTGTGATTCCTTTATCTTTTAACTCCACGCCTTTTCCCAAGACCCTCGCATTTACTTCTCTTACAACCCCATCTAAAAATTATATTAAACAACCTGGTGACATACACATCCTTGTCTAAAGGCCTACTTTTACTAGGAAAAAATTTTTCCCTCTTTCCTATTTTATCTAACTTGAGCCTCACTTCCTGTAAAAACTCTTCACGCTTTCGTAACCTACCTCCTACACCTACACCTGCAACTCTGCCCTTGCCCCCTATCCCCCCTTGTTTACGCCTTTTTCCCAAATCCATAAATGCCACAAAGACCTCCTTAGCCTTATCAAAATTCTGTTCATTATATGTTTCAATGTAAACACCTGGTCCACACCCCCCTCCCTTTCCAAAAACCCTCCTTGTTCATCTGCTACCCTATTCTCCGTCTTATTTAATTTTTTCCCAAAATAACTTCCCATCACTTTACCAGGTATACTCAACAAACTTACCCCCCCTATAATTTTTACACTCTCTTTTGTCCCCTTTGCCTTTTAAAAAGGAATTTTTGCTTTGCTCTCTGCCAACCCCTGGTCCTTACCCTCTTCCATACATTTTTTAAATAATTGCACCAACCACTCCAAAATTATCCCCCCCTGCTTTTAACTTTCTATCTTTACCCCTCAATCCGGCTGCCCTTACCCCTTTTCATTTTCCCTCTCCCTCACGAATTTCCCCCCACACTCACAACGGGCTTTCCTCACCCCTAAAAATGTTATTTTCCTTTCCCCTTACACGAAATCCATTTTCCCTATTTTCTCAACGTTTAACAATTCCCCAAAATATTCCCCTCCATTTTCCCCAAATTACTTCTAATCTCCATTTAATAATTTCCCCTTTCTATTTTTAAGGGGAAAAATCCATTTGTTCTCTAGGCTTCCTGAATTGTTAATCTCACTCCAAAACTTTTTTATTTTCAACAAAATTTTGTTGATAACATTTTACCCACTCTCCATTTGCTCTCTTTTACAGCTTCACCACTCTTTTTTCTCTATATACTTTTCCCCCCTTGCACACTTCTACTTTTAAAAATTTCTCATTGCTAACTTTTTCTCCCTTACGCTCTCTTTATATATCATTCCCCCAAATTGCTCCCCCTTCCCTCCCGCCCCCCCTTTTCCGTAACCCAAACTTCTGCTAAACACTCAAAACTAATTTTTTTCCCCCCCCCCCCCCATCCCCTCTTCGACCCCATTCCCTATGCTCTCATTAGCCATCTATCCTCCAATAGCTGTTTAAAACTTACCCCAATGCCTCCTCTTTTAGTTTTCCTCCCCTTTCCCCCTTTTCCCAGAGCTTCTTTCTCCTTGTACCCCATCTACCTTTTACTCCCCGTGTCTAAAAACTAGTAGTGTCTGATATATCTGGGGGCCCCTTATAAAAAAGTAAACCCTAAAGTCTCTCAACGTTTTTTATTAAATACATAACCCAACAAACTACTGTCATTTCGCCCTACATCATATCTTGTATCTTATTTTTCCTCTTTTTTTTAAAATATGTATTCTATAACTAAACCCCCTTTTATAAAAGTTCAATCAAAGGGCTCCCATATATTTACCCCGGGGCCCCCAAATTTTTCCACCACAACCCTTTTAAAATTTTTCCCCTACTTTGCATTCAGATCCCTCCCACAATTACTCTCTAATTGGTTCAAAGGTCCTATCATTCACTTAACATCTCCCAAAATCTCGCTCTCTCTCCTCTACATTCCTCTCTTTCCGGTGCAACACGCTTATTATGACCCACTTTTACATCCAACCTTTACTTTAACCCAAAAATTTCCTTGAATTTACACTTATATTTCTTTTTTTCCTTATAATGTCCTTATTTTTACTGTCCCCCCTTCCCTTTTGCTCTAATCTCTCAGATACTCCAATTTAATTCGTTTATTTCCCCCCCACCGAAACCCCCCCTCCCCCCTTCAGCTTTGTTTCGCTTAGGGCCCGGACATCCAAATTCTTTTCATTTATATTAATTTTAAAAATCAAGGGGGAAAAACGCTAAACCCCTAGGGTTTATAAGCCCTGGGGGGGGGATGTGGAAGGCATTCAGGCTTAATTCAGGGAATGGACACAGATTCAATTCCCTAAATCAAAAGCCCCTCACCCAAAATCAAGGAACCTTCCCTTTAGGGGCTTTTTATTCATAAAATAGCAATCTCTTTTCTTGTCATCCGCACTACATCCAAGCAATTCAAGCACCCATTTTATAAAGTTTTTTTTTCTTCCTTTTTTTTTTAAAGTCTAAGGGAATGGGTTCTAGCCATTGTCCCCGGGATTTTTGTCGCCTCATACGAAAAACAGGCTTACGGAGGGAAAAATTCTTTTTTCCCCTTCCCCCCTGACAATAGAAAAAATAAAGAAGAACAAGAGCTATTTAGAAAAAAAAGGAAAAACCTGATGTTGTTATATTATATGCATGTGCGTGTCTGTGAAGTGGACCAAAGTGTAAGTAGGAGTAGCAAGATTTCCCCGTTATTAGGGTTTTGAACAGAAAAAGAAACCCGCAATCCCACCATCATGCAAAACATTACAGGTTTCTGTTTCACAGTCATCTGCAGGACGGGAAAAACTTCCTGGGTGGTTGTGTTACCAACCACTAAATAATATTATAATTTTAAATATATATATATATATATATTTATATATTTAATATAATTTAAATATTATATATATTTATTATAATATTTTAATAAAACCCCGAAAAAGTGGTACCGAATCATTTTTTAAAAATGCGGGAGGCCAGGATCGACCCCCCGGGCACTCTCCCCCCCTCAAGAGATTCAGGTGTACTGTTTATAAGATATATCGATCACTTTTTGTTGTAGTACAGTGAGAGTAAAAAGGAGATGGGGGTACAAGGGGACTGGAAACAGCAAGAAGAGAGAAAATTTAAAAAATAGAGGAGGCAGTTAGGGTAAATAAACAATTGTTGGAGGAAGATGGGCTAGGTAGATATAGGCAATGGGGGTTAAAGAAAAAATGGGGGGAAGTTTAAGAATACGTGTTAGAGTATTCAGAGAAGTTTGTGGTTATAGGAAAATGGGTGCGGGAGGGAAGAAGAGCGAAATTGGGGGGAATGATGTGTGAAGGGAGTAGTACGAGAGAAAAATTAGCATACGAGAGATTTTTTACAAAAATAATAATAATGCAGGAGGGGGGTTATGGAGAGATAAAGAGGGTTAAGAAAGTGGTGAAGCAAATTAAAAAAAGAGCAAATAAAAGGGGGGGGAGATGTTATCAACAAATTTTGTTGAAAAATAATAAAAAAATTTTGGAGTGAGTTATTGTTTTAAGCCAAGGGAAAGAATGGATTTCTTTGTTAAAAATAGGGGAAAGGGGAGTTAATTTAAAAAAGAGTTTAAGGTATCGGAAGTGGAGGAATATTTTGAGGAACTGTTAAAAGTTTTGAAAATAGGGAAACTGGATTTCGTGTTTTAGGGCAGAGGAATAACATCTTAATTTTTTGGGGTGTGGGGGGGTGCGGGTGAGGAGTGATAGAAAGAAAGGGGGGTAAAGCATTGGGGTTGATGGGTTTTAAAAAAAGAAAATGTTAAAGGGAAAGGTGGGGATATGTTTTGGGGAGGTTAGTGTTTTTATTTAATCTAGCAGGGCATGCATAGTTTTTGTTTAAAAGGGAAAAAGGAACAAGAGAGAAAAAAATTTTAGGGGAATAAGTTTGAGTATACCCGGTAAAGTGCATGGTAAGTTTTTAATGAAAAAATTTAAAAGTACGACGGAGCAGGATAGCAGATGAACAGGAGGCTTTAGGGAAGGGGAGGAGTGTAGACCAAGTGTTTGCAGTGAAAAATGTAGGTGAACATATTTAGATAGGGTTTTAAAGAGGACTTTTGGGGA
The DNA here is from genome assembly GCF_026875155.1 of Cherax quadricarinatus. Classification (NCBI taxonomy): domain Eukaryota; kingdom Metazoa; phylum Arthropoda; class Malacostraca; order Decapoda; family Parastacidae; genus Cherax; species Cherax quadricarinatus. The sequence continues at coordinate 7,005 of NW_026508812.1, forward strand.
TTTAAAATTTTAGAAAAAGGGATAGATGGGGTGGATTGGGGGGAAATATGGCAGAGTTTCAGATGTATGGAATAGGGGGTAGGTTTTGAAGGGAAAAAATTTTCACGGGGAATGAGGCTCGGTTTTGAGTATTAGGGTAGAGATTATTCCCAGTAAAAATAGGCCTTAAACAGGGGGTGTGTGTTTTCCCATGGTGTTCAATATATTTATGCGGGGTTGCAAGAGAAGTGAATGTAGGTGTTGGCAAAACGGGGGGTTAAAAGATAAAGAAAACTAAAACAAAAAGGGAGCTGCACAGTTGTCTTTGCTGATGACACTGTGCTTTTGGGAGTTCTTAAGAGAAAATTTTCAGAGATTTGGGTTTACGAGTTTGGTAGAGTATGTAAAAGAAAGGAAATTAAAAGTAAATATTGGAAAGAGTTGTGATAAAACATATTGATAACGGAAGACTGGATATCAGGTTGGAGGGAGAGAGAGTAAAGGGGGAGATGAAAGT
>NW_026508813.1:0-14992 GCF_026875155.1 Cherax quadricarinatus
CTTTGGTGGTGGGGTCTGGCTTTTTGGCTGGCTCTCTGGCTCTCTCTCTGGCTCTCTGGCTCTCTCTGGCTGGCTCTCTGGCTCTCTCTCTGGCTCTCTGGCTGGCTGGCTGGCTGGCTCTCTGGCTCTCTCTCTGGCTGGCTGGCTCTCTGGCTGGCTCTCTCTCTGGCTGGCTGGCTCTCTGGCTGGCTGGCTCTCTGGCTCTCTGGCTGGCTGGCTCTCTGGCTCTCTCTCACAGGTACACATAAATACAGTTATTATACATAGTGTAAATTACCTAGGATAACCCCCCAAAAATCCAGACAGTGCTATACATGTACTGTGCTTGTAGATATAAGGCATAATAAACATGACTGGCAAGTAATACGCATTTTCACCTGTTCAGGAATCAGATGTGACGACTCTGCATCATGTGTAATACCTGTTGGTGAAAAATAGTTCTTCTTATGTTCATGGGACAGAAAGAGAGAGAAACAGAGAGACAGATAAGCAGAGACAGATAAACAGAGACAGACATAGATACGGATAAACACAGATACAGATAGATACAGATACGGATAAAGACAGATACAGATAGAGACAGGTACAGATAGAGACAGATAGATTGACAGACATGTTTGTGTAACAGTGAAACAAATATGTATATGTTTCTAGACAATAGTACATGATTAAGGCAGGTGAAAATGTTTCACCTGTCCAGTGGTTTGTGACTGAGTACTATTACAGTACCTAATATTATTGTCAGAATAAACATTGGTTATGAAATCACAAGAACTACTACAAGTTGTAATTATCAGGACAAAAATAATATAAATAAAAAAAAAAGAGAAAAATGGTACGTATATCGGCAACACTTCTGCAAGCGGCAGGACTCTTATGTTGCTGTCAGGTGAGCATCTGGTACCAACTTCATGGTCTTATATTTCGGTCTTGTATCTCTTTAATTTAAAAACTTTTTTTTTTTTCACAAAAATATTCGGAGCACTGGCATTGAAAATGTAGATCTACGTTCGGACAGTTAACAGGTTGAAGTAAGGAGATGCTTTTAACAGTAACTTTGAAGTGGTTGGCAGATATGGAACCTTTGGATTGTTAGGCAATGCTGTAGACTGATGTAGAGATGTAGTGAAAAAGTTTTACGCCATGTAGTAATTATGTAAGATACACAGCACACATGTAAGTAGCTTGCTAGACTGTATGGTGTTAGGATAAAAAGTTTTAAGAGAGCAAACTGATGCATGAGTTTAGGTGTTGCCAGAAAAATAGGAGTAAAAGAAGTGTTAATAATCAGTTATTGTAGAAAAGGTGATTTGACAAAGATGTTTGGATCAGATTTATTAATGTGCTATTCACCTTGCAGAAGCTAGTGATTATAAGAGGATGGTTGTAATAAGGAAGATGAATGACTAATCAATGTGATGAAAAAATATGGGAAGGAAATATGTTAAGAACATAAGTTTTAAAACTTAAAAATGTCCCAAAATTTGTGGGTCACCCTACCTTGGTGATAGAAGCAGATGAAAGGCTGTCACCAGAAGTTTGCTAAAAATAATAGTACAGTGGACCCCCGGTTAACGATATTTTTTCACTCCAGAAGTATGTTCAGGTGCCAGTACTGACCGAATTTGTTCCCATAAGAAATATTGTGAAGTAGATTAGTCCATTTCAGACCCCCAAAACAAGCGTACAAAACCCCTTTCACATAAAAACACTTACTAAATGGTCGCATTCGGAGGTAATCGTTATGCGGGGGTCCACTGTATTGTGGAGATTAAGGAGTAAAAGTGATGAGATGCTGAATAAAGGGGTACAGGTATTTCAGAGATGCAAAGAATTGAAGTGAAGATTTCCTTCATTGGACAGATTTCGAAGGAAGAGCTGCAACTGAGTAACTGGGTGAGACAGTCACTGCTTGTGAAGTGGAAATAAAGCAACAGGATGAATAAGATTAACATTTGTGATGTTGAAAACTGGTAAATAATCCAGAATTATTGCAGGAAACAGTTGTGATAGCTTCAAACTGAAAAGTAAACAAATAACACACACTGTTATTGGCTGAGACTACCACAGAGATATTGAATCACATTGCTGATTGGCTGCTAAGCCACCATAACAGGCCCCCTTCTTTTGGCTCAAAACCCTTGCCCAAGAAGCAAGCTACTACATCACTGGCTGGCTGAAGCCCACCCCAACATGCCGTTCATAATAATAATAAAATTTCTGCAACTATTACAGACCTAGCTGACTCATTGGCAAATTACTGTATGCAGTAGAAATCCCCTGGTTATGCAGAGCATTTCAGGCAACCCAGGTTAGTCCTTCGAGTGTCGAGATCCCGCTCACAAAATTGCTCATAATGTTGAAGAATTTAAATAAAAAAATAGTGGAACCTCCACTTGCGAGCGCATCAACGTGCAAGTTTTTCCAAACACGAGCAGTCGATCGGTCGATTTTTTGCTTCCATACGTGGGAAAAAAATTTCCATAAGCGAGTGGGCCTCAAAGGAGGTTCCTTGACACTGGTGAGGGGCTCTTACTCTTGATCTAGGGAAAACTTGATCTCATTTGTTTGTTGGGCTATCTTATTGAAACTTGGGCAATGTGGGATGGAAAGATGCCCTTTAAACCATACACCAAAAAAGAAAGAAATTGGACCATAAATATAATGGAATTCACTTCTCAGCAATTAGCCACGCCTTAGTGATACTTCGTGGTGGTTTTTATGGTTGTATTCTCGATTTTTTGATCTCGTTTGATAAAATGAAGATATTTTTACAGAAATAGATATGATTTTGAAGGTTTCATGAGGAGAATCCTTGAAAAATGAGCTAAAAATAGCAGAAAGTTTTGTTTTTGCCGATGTTAAGAGTAAACAAGTGACGTCACCTCCATTCCAATATGCAGTCATGAATGGATTGACTTTATTTATACAGTTATTACAATAATTCAGTAGTCTGCATAACAAAAATTTCATTTTTTGTGGAATAAAATTCAAAATTATTTATATTGTAAATAATAATAATAAACAAAATTAAAAATAATATTTTAATGTAAAGTAAAAGGACACAAGGCAACTAATGTTACATTTTTTTTGTGGCAATGTTTCACTCTCCAGGAAATTTGTCAAGCTGTTACAAACAGTACATGGACACAGAGGGTATAATAGGCTCAGAGTGAGGTGTAATAACAGTGGCCCCCCGGTTCGTGAAACCACGTATCCGAAGCATTATATCGCAAAAAATTTGGCCTCATTCCCGTTACAACCCGGTATACGATTCGTACGGGGACGTGTCCGTGTTTAAAAGCCTCCAGTGTGCGCGCATCTAAGGATACATTCGGTACATTCTATTTTATCCAATTATCACTGTTTTTGGTGCTTGTTTCTGCAAAATAATCTCCATGGGCCCAAAAAAGCTTCTAGTGCCAACCCATCGAGACCAAGGATGTAATGACTATTAAAATTTAAGGAAATGTGTGCAAAGTGGCTTGAAGTCCAAACCTTTTTGATGAAAATCACCCTGACACAGCTACTGCAACCATGTTTGGCAACCTGTACACTGACAATGTTGTGAACCACTTTAGGAAAGTCATAAAGGAACGAGAGGTACAGGCCTCTATGGACAGATATGTTGTGCGACAGAAGTCCAGTGACTCTGAAGCTGGTCCTAGTGGCATTAAAAGAAGAAGGGAAGTAACCCCGGAAAAGGATTGCTACCTCAAGTCCTAATGGGAGGGGGTTTCCCCCTTCAAAAACATTAAAAACTTCGACACACTCCCTCCTCCCTCCATCAATCATCACCAGATCTTCATTAAAGGTAAGTGTCAATTATTCTATTGTGATTATTCTATTGTTATTATTGTTATTGTAACTATTATATTGCATTAAACTTAATATATCATGTGGTAAAATTTTTTTTTCATACTTTTGGGTGTCTTGCACAGATTAATTTGATTTCCATTATTTCTTATGGGGAAAATTGATTCGCTTTCCGATAATTTTGGTTTATGATGAGCTCTCAGGAACGGATTAATATCGTGAACTGGGGTCCACTGTACTAGTGGTAGTAGTAATAGTAGTAGTGACATAAGTTGTAGTAGTAGTGACATAAGTTGTAGTAGTAGTAATACAATAGGGTAGAGCAATTAACTCATACATGAGTAAAAGGATATAAAAGCTATTACTTGGGTAACATAAAAATAGGTTGGACAAATATAGACATGTGCTCTTTGTAATGGCTTGACAAAGCTCCTGGAGAGCGAAACGTTGCCACAATAAAATGTCACATTAGTTGCACTTGTGTTCTTTTACTTTACATATTGTCAGTAATTCTACCAACATTATTACAATTGTAGTGAAGCAATGTAAAAAGAGAGCAAATGAGAGAGTGGGTGAGATGTTATCAACAAATTTTGTTGAAAATAAGAAAAAGTTTTGGAGTGAGATTAACAAGTTAAGAAAGCCTAGAGAACAAATGGATTTGTCAGTTAAAAATAGAAGAGGAGAGTTATTAAATGGAGAGTTAGAGGTATTGGGAAGATGGAGGGAATTTTGAGGAATTGTTAAATGTTGATAAATATAGGGAAGCTGTGATTTGTGTATAGGGCAAGGAGGAATAACTCTTGTAGGAGTGAGGGAAAAGCCAGTTGTGAGGTGGGGGAAGTTCGTGAGGGAGTAGGGAAAATGAAAGGGGGTAAGGCAGCCGGGATTGATGGGGTAAAAATAGAAATGTTAAAAAAGCAGGTGGGATATAGTTTTTGGGGTGGTTGGTGCAATTAAATTTTTTAAATGAAAGGAAGAGGGTAAAAGGGACCCAGGATTGGCAGAGAGCATGCATAGTTCCTTTTAAAAAAGGGAAAGGGGAAAAAGAGATGCAAAAATTAAGGGGGATAACGTTGAGTAACCGGTAAATGAGGTAGAGTTTTAATGAAAGAATTAAGAGTAAGGTGGGAAATTGGATACAATGAACAAGGACTTTAGGAAAAATAGGGGTGTGTGGCCAGGGGTTTTCAGTGAAACATATAAGGGCAGTATTTAATAAGGCTAAAGAGTCTTTTTTGGGTTTATGGATTTGGAAAAAAGGGGTTAAACAGGGTGGATAGGGGGGGGAATGTGGCAGATGTTGCAAGTGTAGGTGTAGGGGGTAGGTTACTGAAAACAGTGAAGAGTTTTTACGAGGATAGTGAGGCTCAAGTTAGAGTATGTAGGAAAGGGGGAAATTTTTTCCAGAAAAATAGGCCTTAGACAAGGATGTGTGATGTCACCGTGGTTGTTTAATATATTTATAGAGGGGTTGTAAGAGAAGTAAATGCGAGGGTCTTGGCAAGAGGCGTGGAGTTAAAAGATAAAGAATCACACACAAAGTGGAGTTGTCACAGCTGCTCTTTGCTGATGACACTGTGCTCTTGGGAGATTCTGAAGAGAAGTTGCAGAGATTGGTGGATGAATTTGGTAGGGTGTGCAAAAGAAGAAAATTTTAGGTGAATACAGGAAAGAGTAAGGTATGAGGATAACAAAAAGATTAGGTGATGAAGATTGGATATCAGATTGGAGGGAGAGAGTATGGAGGAGGTGAACGTATTCAGATAATTTGGGAGTGGACGTGTCAGCGGATGGGTCTATGGGAAAGATGAGGGAAAAAGAGTGAGTGGTGCACTTAGGATCTGTGGAGACAAAGAACTTTGTCCTTGGAGGCAAGAGGGGAATGTATGAGAGTATAGTTTTACCAACACTTAATGGGTGTGAAGCGTGGGTGATGAAAGTTGCAACGAGGAGAAGGCTGGGAGGCAGTGGAGATGTCATGTTGAGGGCAATTGTGTGGTGTGAATATAATGCAGAGAATTCGTATTTTGGAAATTAGGGGGGAGGGGTGGGATTACCAAAAAATTTGTCCAAGGGCTGAGGAAGGGGTTTTGAGGTGGTTCGGCGGGAAGGGGAAAGGAGCGAAACAGAAGACTTCAAGAGTGTATCTCTGTAGTGGAAGGAAAGCGGGTAGGGGGCCCTGGAAAGGTTGGAGGGGGGGGGTAAAGGAGTTTTTTGGGGCAGGGGCTTGGACTTCCCCGGCAGGCTGCGGAGGTGTTTTTATGGAGTGAAAGGGGGAAAAAATGGTTTTTAATACTTTACTGCTGTTTGGGTGTGAGCAAAGTAACATTTTTGAAGGGATTCAGGGAAACCGGCGGCCGGCTTGAGTCCTGGAGATGGGAAGTACGTGCCCACTCTGAAGGAGGGGGGTTAAGTTGCGTTTAAAAAAATGTAGGTAAAGACCCCTTTTGGAAACAGTGTGAGTAAATGATGGAAATTTTTTTCTTTTTGGGCCACCCTGCCTTGGGGGAATGGCCAGGTGATAAAAAAAAATAAAAATACAGGGGTCCCGGGGAATGAATTATTTCTTTCCCAGAAGGCGCACAGTGCCATTTCTAAACAAAATTTGTTCCCATAAGGATAATGAAAATTTAGTTTAACCCAACAGCCCCCAACAAACATTACAAAAGCATTTAAAAGTACAACTAATTGTTCGAGTTTTGAGTGTTCATCCCTTTCCCTGGGGTCGCCTAGGGGGGTTGGGGGGTAGGGGTAAAGGGAGGTTTTGTGTGAAAGGTACTTGGACTGCCAGCAAGCACGCGAGCTTTTTGTAGTGAATGGGGAAAAATGGTTTTTAAATACTTGAGGGTTTTTTTGGGAGTGGGGGCAAAGTAATATTAAAAGGGGTTTCGGGGAAACCCGGCGGGCCCGGTTTGGCCGGAGAGGGGAAGTCAGTGTCAACATTAAAGGGAGGGGTGTTAACCTTTAACTGTTGCAGGCCCCTTTCTGAAACTGTTTTCTATTTTGATCTTTTTTGAAAAAAAATATTTTTTTTTATGAATGAAGGAATTTTTTCCCGATGGTAATGACACCTAAAGTTAAAAATTTGGGGCAAAACTCAGGGAATTACCTGTAAAGTTAGGGGCCCCGGCAACTATTTATCGCGTTTTTCCCCCGTCTTTGACCCCGGTTTTAGCCAATTCCGGTGTTCCAGTCAACCAAATCATAGCTTTTTTCTTTAGACCCCATTTTATCTTCATTGGTACAAAAACCGCCCATTTACGATTTGAACTACCCGAAAAGGGGTCGAAATTGGCAATTTGGGCCCAAATTTTTCCCAAAAATTTAAAAAAAGATCCCAATTTAAAAATAGGAAAAAATAAAAATTAACTTTTTGGGCACAAAAAAATTTTCCTCTGTTCATTAGTACTCTCTGGGCCCCTTTTATTTTACTATTGCTTTTTTTTGATTTTTTTTTCAAAAAAAAAATACAAAATTTATGGTATGCAATACGCATTATTGTAAAAATGGTATAAAAAATTTAAATGCAAGTGAAAAATATAGACCCCCCAGTTGCGTTATTGGACTTGGGGGTGTGTTTGTTTTACCCCAAAATTTGGGTAAAAATCGAACATTCCGCTACTTTGAGCTAAAATTTAAAGGGTTGTGTTATCGGAAAGTAATAAAAATCGTCTCCTTTTTCTGTAATGGTTTTCCTTTTTATCATTGAGACCATGAAAAGGAATACAATATAAATGTTATAAAAAAAACACTAAAAGTCAGCTTTTAATCCAAAAAAGGTTCATTTTTTTTTTTTCCTTTAGCACCATGCTGGGGATTTTTTTTATTGTGAACTGACCACACAACCCTTTTCCGTGGACCTACCAGTTTTCCCCCCCCGTAGTTTAAAGCCGCTAGAATTTACGCAAAAAAAACTGGGAAACAGTGGCACGTAAGACGTTATAAAGGGCTAAACGTAAAAGGGGTTAATGTTGCAGTTTTATAACTATATGAAAGACCCCTCTGGCAAGAAGTGATGGAGTGAATGGGTAAAATTTTTTTCTTTTTCGGCCCCCTGTTTTCGGGGGAATTGGTAAATTTTTTAAAAAAAAAAAAATACATGTAAAAAAAAATTACTTGTAAAAAATTTATATTAATAGAGGCTTCAAAAGGCTGTACAATGGCGTTTTTTCCCACAACAATGCGGGGGTTTGGCCCCCCCCCTTTGTCACATAATGAATATTTTATTCATTTGAGTACGTACGTAAAAGGGTTTTTCTTGTTATTTAATTTTTTTATTGTGTATATTAGATGAACTGTGATAGATAAAAAACTGTAAAATTGATATTAGGAAAATTTTTGAGTTTTTTATGTGCGGGAAAATTTCCATTGGAAAAAATTAAATTCCATTTCAATTAATTTAAATAAAAAATTTGCTCTGGAAAGAGCAAACCCAGATGCGAAGGGTCATGGAACGGTTAAAACTCGTTGGGGAAGGTTCCATGTAACCCTTTTAAAAATAGAGAATTTTCTTAAAGGAAATAAAACCAAAAAAAAATTTTGAGGGAAAAAATTTAGGGGAATTAGCCTTGCGAAGTTACGGTCTCGGCGATATTTACCATCAGCGATTTCCCCCATTTGCCCCCTATTTTCCCCAATTTCCCTTTTTTCCACTTGCCCAAATCATAGCTTTTTCACTAGAACTCCTTTTATTTCTATCAAAGAGTAAAAAAAATGCCTTTTTTACCTTTTTCAACTACAAAAAAAAAGTGATCAGAAATTCTAATTTGGCCAATTTCCCCAAAAATTAAAGAAGGGGCCAATTTCAAAATGGGGTCCAGAATAAACAACCGACTTTCCCTGGCAGTAAAATAAAAATTTTCCCGTCAAAATCAAATCTATTCCCCAAAAAAAATAGAAATTTACTTTATTCGCTACAGTGGCCCCCACCTTCGATATAATTTCATTCCAGAGTATGTTTAGGGCTGTACCCGAACGAATTTGTTCCCATAAGGAATATGTGAATTAGATAGCCCCGTTTCAGCCCCCCAAAATACACGTACAAAAGCATTTACATAAAACACTTAAAAATTTGGTCGCATTGGGAAGCTGTTTCGTAAGGGGGGGGGCCACTGTATACAAATTGTAATAACGGAAAAACATGCATTCGGAATGCATATTAGTCTATAGTTGACATGGACAATGAAAAGGTTTTTGTTTCTCATGAAGTTTTAAAAAAAATCTAACATTTAAATTTGAGTCAATTAAAGGTACTTTTAGTCGAAAAACCATTCGAATCCCACTTGCTGTAACTATTTTCCATTCTATAAAATGGACTTGAAAAAAGAATACACCATAAATACCATACAAAAATACACCCAAACTCGTTTTTTTTAAACCAGAAACACAATCGCGTTTTTTTCCTCAGCATGCTTGCTACAGGTTTTTTTTTATACGTTTATACTTCCCTCCCATTTTCCCCCCAAAGTTTTGAAGTTATGAATTTGGCATAGTTTTTAGGGAAACCCAAACACGGGCTTCAAAGTTGTGTTTTTACGGGACAAACCAAAAGGTTAATTTTTTTTCCCTGGCTGCTCCCCCAAACCCTTGTTGTTTTGTACACATTGTATTTTAAAATTTTTTTTATTGCTGTGTTAGTTACACTCCCAATGTACACTGGCTGTGGCAGAAACCCACTGGGGTGGTGGCTTGGGGTCGGGTGTGTCTCAGTGACCACCCCCAGAGGGTAGCTGGGGGTCTCTGAGTTATATGATTTTTTGGGATATTTCCTGACGCTTGTGGCCACATCCACTAAAAGCTGTCAGGGGGGTGTTGACACCCCTTTAAATCGAAAAGGAGTGTGTTGATGTGACGGGCACGAGTGAATCCCGGGTTTGCCATGCTGTTTGCCCTAGCTGCTGTAAAATACTTGATTCCTCGTGATGCTGGGGGGCCCCCAGATTTTTTAATAAAGCACCACGAGGTGCAGCCCTTTCCCTTTGTGCCTGGTTTATGAGGTGTCTATGCTAAATTTGAATCAAGAAAATGTGTTGATCTCTGCATGGAAGCATGGATCAATGCTTGAAAATTAAAGATTAAATTTTAAAGGGCTTTTTTCAGTACTTTAGAACTTATTTGCTCGTGTGGGGATAAGACCCTTGTATCGTTCCGCTCATATATCCCCTGCCCAAAGGACTGTAACACCGAGCATACCCAAAATAAAAGAGACAAGCTTTTTTTAAAAGGGTCCCCTTTGGCATTATTTCCCTTACGTAGAGCCCCGAATTTTGTTCTTAATCCGTCCAAACCCGCGAAAGAAAAATTCTGAATTTAAAAACCATTTTCCCCCCCCATAAGATTTAATGAAATCCTTTAAAACCCTTCCCAGCACCCAAAAATTTTTAACAAAAATTATTTTTTTTATAGTTAACCCCGAAACGGTCCAAAATTTTATATTTTTTTTAAAAATTTGAAAGTTTTAAAAAAAAAGGATCTTCTTTTGTTTTTTAATTTGAAAATGTGAAAAAATTTGAGTATTTTTTCTTTTTTTTTTATATTTGAAAATATTAAAAAAATTAGATTACTTTGTAGCCTACACAGTGAACGTAGATCGCTTGGCCGTTTCCGGTTAAATAAGTTTTACATCCGAAAAGAATGAGAAATCAAGTATAAAAAAATAAAAACAACACTTACCTTTTTTTGGACCTTTTTGGGTAAGAAGACGGAGGAGGGGAGAGGGTGGAGAAGTTACACATTGTTTGGAAGGGGGAAACCCCCTTCCTTTAAAGACTTTAGGTATCAAGCCCTTTTCTAGGGTTACTCCCTTTTTGTTTTTTAATCATTTGGGCCCCTTGAAGTATGGGCCCCCTCACAAAAAAAAAAAAATGTCCCGAGAGCCTTTCGATCTTCCCTCTACCCCCATCCTACCACCCCTTTCCCCCATCACAACCCCTAACCCCCCCCTCACCCCCAAAACCCTACCACCCCCTACCACCCATCACAACCACCCCCCCCCAATCCAAAAACCCCTACCACCCCCACCCCATCACTCCCCCCCCTTCTACCATCCCACCACCCCCCACTACCCCATACCACCACTTACTCCCCCATACTAACCACCCTCCCACCATTACACCACCCTCTACCACCCACTACCACCCTTACCACCACATACCCCCTCTACCCCCATCAAACCCCCCCCCACCCTCACCAACAAACCCCCTACCACCTCTACACCACACAAACCCTTTACCACCCCTTTCTAATCACTACCACCTCTCTTCCCTCATACCACCCCTACCTCACTACCACCCTTCTACCCCAAATACCACCCTCAACCATCATACCCCCCTTTCCCATCATAAACCCCCCCCTTACCACCCCCTTCCCCCCACACTACCCCCCTTACCACCAACACTCCACCTCTACCCACCAACCCCTACCCCCCCTACCCACAAAAACCCCCCCCTTTCCCCAACCTACCCCCTTTTTACCCCTTACCACCAAACTTTCGTTTTTTCTAACAATTTTTCTTTAAAATTTTTCTTTCCCCTTATTACCAACGGAACAAAAAGCTTTTTTGGGCCCAGTGGCTTTTTAGCAGGGTTGCAAGACAAAAAAAAAATGGAATACAAAATTTAAAATTTTTTTAAAATTTTGGGGTTTTATGGTCACTCACCGAGAAACCATACCCCCTAAATGTGGTGGGTCCCTTTGTGTGGAGGAACTATTTTGCTCTTCCCATTCCCTAAGACCCAAAAATACAAATCCGAAACTCAAATTTTTTATTTTAACAAAAAAATTGGGGAAAGTCAAATTCTAGCCCCTTTGGGAAAACTCGGGGTCCACTTTTTTGAAAAGTTTTTCATTAACCCCAAAATCCCCTTTTTGGTGTTTTTATGTTTTAAAAAAAAAGGTCAACTTCTAATAATTTTTTTTTACCCTTTATTTTTTTTATATCCCTTTATTTTTTTTTTAACAATCCCTTTTATTCTTAAACTTTTCCATTTTAAGCATAAAATTTCATTTAAAGCATTTTACTCCCGCCCTTTTTAAAAATCCGCAAAATTTTCCAAAAAAATTTTTTTTTTTTTTTTGAAATGTTTAGCCTTTTTAGGTTATTAAAAAAAAAGTACGGGAATTTGTGAAAAAAAAAACGCAGAGGGGCCCGGGAAAAATTTCAACTGGTTTTTTTTTTACCCCCAGCAAATTTTGCTCTATATCAAATCTATTTTGTTTTTATGTTAAACCAAAATCCCTCGCCTACCTTTGTAATGGTTTTTGGCCCAATTTTTTTTCACATTTCCATATTTCATTTAATTAGGGTCCAAGCCCCAAAATCTGAATTTCCCCCTGTAAGAATTTTAAAAAAAAAATTTGTTTTTTTTTTTTTATAATTAGAGATTTTTTTGAATAATAAAAAAAAATACAAATTTGTAAAAAGAAAATTTTGCCCCCGCGTTTTAATGGTCGTGATTTTACAAATCATTTTGCCCTTTGACTCCCTTTTAGGGCCAAATTTTTCCAGTCAACCAAATTCTTCTATTTCCTAATTTTCTTTTTACATTTAGCAAAGAAATCACCCAATCAATTTTAACTACAAAAAAATGGAAAAAATTTTTTTTTAATTTAAAAAAGTTCAAAATTTTTTTCAATTTTCCCAAAATAGGGGCCCAAAAAACAATGAGGTATTTCTAACTAAAACAAAATTTCCTCCCCTTTATTTAGTTGGGTTTTGAGACTTTTAAATAAATTCCATTTTAATTTTTTCCTTTTAAAATTTTTTTCAACCAAAAAAAAAAAAGGTTTTTTTTAATGCTTCGTAAAAATTTGTTTAAAAAATTCAACCTTTTTTGAAGCAATTAGCCCCCCAAGCTGGTTGTTTGACGGTGAGGTCGTTGTTTATTTGAATTGGCAAAAATTTTAAATTTTTTTGATGTTTAAGTTTCCTGTAAAACCAACAAAAAACTCTTTTTCGTAATATGTCTTTCCTTTTTTAAAGGCCGAAAAAAATTCAAAATAAAAAACTAAAAAAGGGGCCTTTTTTTTTTTTTCTCCAAAGGGGAAAAAAAATTGAGGCCTTAATTTTGTAAAAAAATTTTGGGGGTTTGATTAAATTTTATTAAAAATTAGGGGGGAAAATTTCCTGGACATTTTTTTTTTTGGGGGGTCCCCGGGGTTGGCTTCGTAGCCCCAAAGGGGGGGGGAAAGGTTTTCAAAATTTTTTTTCGAAATTTTTTTAAATTTTTTTTGGGAAATTTTTTAAAGGGAAACCCAGTCAGGTTAGTTGGGGTGGTTTTTGTTTGGGCCCCGGGGGGGGTTTTTTTTCCGAAACCCCTTTAAACTTTTTTTAAAGAATTCTTTTCCTGCTTTTTTTAGGTGGAAAATTTTGCTCCACCCCGTTTCTTTTAGGGGGCTTTGTTTTTTTTTTTTCCCGTCAAGGGAAAAAGTCTCTCTATTAAGGGGTTTAAAATTTTCAGGTATTTTTTGTTGGATTTTCAAATAATAGAAATATTTTGAGCTTCCCGAATATCCCCGGGTGGCCCTTTTTTTCCCTTTGTACTTTTTTTTGTATGACGTCCTAAAATTTTTGCTCTACTCAGTGTCTCTCGGGAAGACTGTCTTTCTTTGAATAGTTAGTTTTTAAGCAATTTTGGGAACCTTTTTTTTTTCTTTTCTTACCTTCCCTTTTCTCTCTTTTGTTCTGATCTTAAAGGGTTTCCCCATTGGTACATATTTTAAAACAAACCTTGATTCTGGTGTTTCAGCCCTTTTCCAGGTACTGGGAGGGTTTGGGTATTTTATGATTATTTTCCCAGGCATGTCGATGGGTTTTGGGTTAATTTTGTCCCCTATTTTTTGGGTTTTTGAAATAAAACTTTGAACATATTTCTTGCACATTTTGCTAAGCTCCCCCCCCCGGGGTTTTTACCCCCTTTTTACTTTTTGAATGTTTCGGTCGGACATTCAAGGACCCCCCATACCGTCGCATACAAAACGTTTAAACCCCATACCGCTGCTTTTATCGCAAAAAATTTTGCCCCGCAAAACCCCTCAAAAACCCGCCACCGCGTTTGTCCCGGGGTTCCCCAAATTTCCCCTTTGCCGCCTCCCCAGGCCGCCCGGGGCATTTTTTACCCCGCCACCCCCGCGGTAAAATCCAACTACAATCGGAAATTTTTGTATTATTACAGTGTTTCTGGGATTTTATCGCAAAATAATGACCATGGCCCCAAAAAAGCTTCTATGCCCCAACCCAACAAAAAAGGGTGAATTACTATAGAGTGAAGAAAAAGTATTGTAAATTGAAAGTGGGGTTTGGGGTCTCCGAGTGGCCAGGTTGATAAAAAACCCCAATCAACCCTCACTATATTTTGGGACATGTGAATGTGTATTACGTGTATTCGTGTGGGCTCTGTTTACCCCTTTAACATTTGGGAAAAATTAACATTTCCGCTACTTTGACCAGTTTCAAGCCATTTCCGGGTAAAAACCAATTTAAAAAAACTCTATTTCTAAATAGTTTTCCCTTCATCAAATGAGCCCAAAAAATTGCAAATACAACTATAAAAAACAAAAAAACACTACAAAGTCGCTGTTTAAAAGAAAGTCACGGCTCAGCTTTTTTTTTTCTTTTAAAACAGTGTGCTGCAGGATTGTTTTTTGTGGGCACAATACCACATAGAGTATTCCTCAAACCCAGGCCCAAATTTACCCTAAAAGTTTTTTCAAGTGAGGGCCATGACGAGTCTACGGTTTGGACCCCCGAAGAAAGCCCCAGACTATGGCGGCCCCGGGAAGGGTTTAATCCCAAACTTTTTACTGTAACACTCAAAAAATTCAGCAGTTCTTGCAAAAAAAAGCATCTTTCAATAAACCAACCCCGGGTGGGGTTTGAAAACCCGTGGTCAAAAGTTCAAAAATCCCCGACCGTCTGTTTGCCCCTGGCCCGCATTTCAATAGGATTTACCAAATAGGATATTTTTACACCCAAGAAGTTAGCTTTGGCACCACGTGAAAAATGAAGTTTTACTGGGGGCCTATGTACCTTCCCCATGGTGACAAATATACCTGTTGGATAATATTATTGAACTAGCTGGCCCCTGGCTAATGCACGGTCTGGGGTTTTTTAGACCCCCCTTTATAGCGGGTTCAAACCCCCCCTGGTATGGTTTTTTTGCAATTGTGTATTCGA